>JAODAL010015138.1:0-84960 GCA_025379985.1 Phyllomedusa bahiana | reverse complement strand
GGGGGGGCCCCCCGGCCCGGGGGCCCGGGGAGCGGCGCAGGCCGTGACACATTTGTTCTTCACAATTGTCAAAAGTGGCTCAAGGGTCATGTTTTGAATTTTTGGGGGCTGATGACGACATTTGTGGCCATGACTGGGAGGACGAGAGGAAAAGACGGCGGGATCAGGTGAAATTAACCCACTAAATAAAGGATTGGCGACGCTGTTCTTTACTGAGATTCACAGGGCCCAACCCCGTACAGGCCTGCGGCCTCAATCGACGATCCCTGGCATGGTGTTTTCCCCAACGGAAGGAGAACCCTTTCTCTTGTACCTCAACCCTCCGTCCTACCCCTCCTTTTTGCTGCTTACCACCTGAATTCGCTCCATGTTCAGAAAGATAAAAATTTGAGAAGGGTGGAAAGATTTTTGGAAAGTTTTTATTAAAAGAGGGCAAACACAGCTATTTCAAACCCCTCAATCAAAAAAAATTGCTTTTTTGAAATTTAAAGTGAAGGGTTTGCCTCTATCAACAAAGCGGGGACTGGCAAAAGTAAAAAAACACGTATCGAAATTTTTAAACGAATAATAAAGGTTTTTTTTTTGCACCAAAAAAAAGACCCGGGGGTGCGAAAAAAGGGGCGTATTAAAATTTTAAAGGTGAAAGGTCCCTTATCAACAAAGCTGGACGGGCAAAAAGTGAAAAAAAACCGATCTGAAATGTATATGGAAATAAACAGTATTTTTTTGCACCAACAAATGCCTGCTTTGACGACAAAATTGCCGTATTGAAATTTAAATTGCAAGGTGCCTCTATCAACAACGCTGGACGGGGCAAAATTTGAAAAAAACGAAATTGAAATTGTAAACGGATAATAAACGGTTTTTTTTTGCACCTAAAAAAGACCTGCGGTGACGACAGAATTGCATTAAATTTTAAGTGAAGGAGCCTCTTCAACAAAGTGGACTGCCCCAAATTTAAAAAACCGTATTGAAATGTATACGGTAATAAACGTTTTTTTGCCCTAAAAATAGCCCTTTCAGTGACGCCAAAATTGCTGTATTAAAATTTTTAAGTGCAAGGTGCCTCATAAACAAAGTTTGGGACTGGGCAAAAGGGGAAAAAACACCTATCAAAAAGTATACGAAAAAAAACGGTTTTTTTGCACCTAACAAATAGACCTGCGGTGACGACAAAATTGCTTTTTAAAATTTTAATAAAAAGGTGCCTTATAAACAAAGCGGACTGGGCAAAAGTAAAAAAAACGTACTGAAATTTTATACGGATAATAAACGGTTTTTTTTGCACCTAAAAATAGACCTGGGGGGGGGGACGCCAAAATTGCTGGAGTGAAATGTAAGTGCCAGGTGCCTCTATCAACAAAGCTGGAATGACCAAAAGTGAAAAAACACGTACTAAAAATTGATACGGATAATAAACGGTAATTTTTGCACCTAAAAATAGACCTGCGGTGACGACAAAATTGCTTTATTGAAATTTAAGTGCAAGGTGCCTCTATCAACAAAGCTGAACTGAACAAAAGTGAAGAAACACGTATCTGAAATGTATACGGATAATAAACGGTATTCTTTGCAGCTAAAAATAGACCTGCGGTGACGCCAAAATTGCTGTATTTAAATTTAAGTGCAAGGTGCCTTTATCAACAAAGATAGACTGGGCAAAAGTGAAAAAACACCTATCTGAAATGTATAGGATAATAAAAGTGGAGTTTTGCACCTATCAAATACACCTGCGGTGACGACAAAATTGCTGTATTGAAATTGAAGTGCAAGGTGCCTCCATCAACAAAGCTGGACTGGGCAAAATTGAAAAAAACACCTATCTGAAATGTATACGGATAATAAAAGTGGAGTTTTTGCACCTAAAAAATAACCTGCATTTTACTAGAAAAGATCTGTATCAAAATATAAGTTCAGGCTGCCAACATACACAGAAAACTGTTAATAAAAAGCCATTGCAATGCAATGTCTAAACAAAGTCCTCGGCTGCACTATATCCACATCCTTCAAAGAGCTTGTTTGTGTTCGCCAACGCCCAAACCCCCCCCCCCCCCGCCCCCCCTGTGAATTTTACAGGGCTAGATGTTCCTGTAAATTCTCAGCCTAACTAGCTAAAATCTGAAAAATTTCTAATCCCCCTAAGTTCTAATGTTCACAGCTAAAAGTATAGCGGGTTCTCTGTGAACAAATAGAACAATTTTCGCTGAGCTGTTGCTGAGCTGTTTGGACAGAGGCAGGAGCGCACGTCCTACTCCTATGAGACGCTGACCACACTGAGGCAGAACAGGAAGGGCTGTTCTAGTAAAACGGGGTCATTGGATTTTTCCAGCCAATCGCAACCATACACATCCCAGTCATGACGTCGCACACACAGCTCACCCTGCTCTGTTCTCTAAGCTGATTTACTGGCCGCCAAAATGACAGGAAGCGCTGAAAATGGCGCGATATTAATAGATTATGCACAGATTTGAACCTAAATTATACTGTCAAAAAATTCCGATAAACATAAAAAACCGTGCCTATTTCAACTTTGTCGATAATAATCGCTCAACACTATACACAACTCATTTTTAGGATTGTACTGTTGTAACAGTCGACCTTGAGCACATTTTGCCCCAAGCTTCACTTCGCCTCCTCCGGCTCAGGAGACCACATTCAACAGGTCTGCCTGTCAACTGCAATGCCCGCACTTTGCCGACCCGCGATAAGGCAGCATGGAGTATTCGAATGTGGGGGTCCCGTCCCCCGAACCCCCCCCCAGCGCCAAATTTCCCCCCCTTATGTTAGGCCATCCAAAGTGGGGAAGGGCCCCTAACACCGCATCACTGGTCCGAAGTGGATTCGGACTGGGGGGCCCCCTTTTTCCGCCAGAAAACGGGGGCAAAAACCCCCACAAAAATGCCGTCTAAATGTCCTTTTGTGGAAAAAAATAATTTAAATTTTTGTACATTGAAAATTAAAATTTTTTCCAAATTTTCCTTTTTGAAATTTGATATTTTTTCACAAATAAACAAGGTTTGGGTTATGGACAAAAAATTTTTTTACAAAATTTAAAGGGCAAAAATGTTCCAGGGAAGTAAACAATATGTGAATCAAAAGGGATAGGTAAAAGTGTAAAAAAGGTTATTCTCACATAAAGGACACATGTCAGATTTTTAAAAAGGGGATTCAGGAAACCATAAAATGGCTCCAGCGTTAAGGGGGGTTAAAAAATTTAAATCGTTTTTTCCTTTCTCTGAACATTATGAAAAAAAAAATTCCTAAAATGATTTAAAAAGTTACTTTTTATTCCAAAAATTTTGGGACCCCAAAAAAAAGTGTAAATTTTTAGCCGCAAAAAATGCACATTCCCCTCAAAGTCTGTAAAGGGAGAAGTGCCCAAAAATTTTTTGGCACAAAAAAAGGCCTACAGCAGAAAAATTTTTTTAAAAAAAAAATGTTTGGTTTTTTTTATGGTACCAAAACATAACAAAACCATACATGTTTGGTAATTCTGGATTCGTATCAATCTGTTGAATATAGATAACACATCATTTATACTGAAGATTGAATGGCGCAAAACCATGGCGCAAGTACATTTTTTTCACATTTTGCGCCACTACTAATTTTATTGCAGTTTCCCAGCATATTCTATGGTATGGTGAAATACACCATTAGAAAGCCGGGCCTCGTACTCATGGTAGGGCTGCTCGACCTGGAAGGAATCCTGGTAGGCCAGCACACGCTGCGTGGGGCGATGGATCCCCTCCCTGTACTGGGTTGGGGCCGGTCGCTGCCTCATCCTCCACCATAATGGCTGCAGCTGCATTGGCCCCAACTGGTGAGTTGCCGGCCATGGGGGCCGCTATGTGACAGAGGTCATCAGAACTCAGAAGTGCGGTCCAGTCATGCTCACAGCGAGATAGGCTTGGAACAAGTGGACAGGCGGCAGTCGGCCAACCACCTTATGGCTCCCGGCGGTTCGGCCTCCCAATACACAGGGACATGACCTTCTCTCCCCCTGATGCAGCAGCCCGCACTGGTCGGCCTCCCACTTATGGGGTTAGACGGCATTGACCCGGGTCAGCATGCAGCGAGTGAATGATGTCTGCGGTGCCTGGAGGGCCAGCAAGACTCCGGGTTAACGGCTGGTGGGTCCACAGCCCCCACACAGCTTGGTGAGTGTTTGTCTGTATCTTGTTTGTTTCCCCTTCTTCCCAGGGGTTCTTAGGCGGGCATGAGATGATTTCTTGGGGGGCTGCAGATCAAAGGGAGTTTGGGGTCTTGGGCGGTTTGGTCAGGGCAGGTGGGCTAGCGGGAGCTTTGCAGGGGTTGTTGGATAGGTTTGAGGAGGACGGAAGATGGGGTAATACAGTGTCCCCAGTGGGGGAGTGGGTATCCAAGTCCCCTGGAGCGAGTCTGCCTAGTATATCTCTGGATATTCCCATGTTCCCCTTGCCGGGGACTCTGGGGCATAGGGTGGGTGTCGTGGTGTCTGTGCAAACTGACAAGAAACAGTAGGAGGGTATACGGTTAGAGCATAAGGGGAGATCTACGTGTGCTCTAAGGGTCCCCTGGGGGCACACTTGAAGGAGGAAGTCAGAGAAAAAATCTGGAAGGACGAGTATGTGGAATTTTTTTCCCTACTCCCTCTGGAAAAATGTAATCTTGATAAAAGTAAAAAAGATGATAGTAAGAAGGAGGATGAGGAGAAGCGCCGGTGGCATCTTTTTCCTCAGACATTTACAAACTGGCTACAGGCTTTCGGGATTTTAGTGAGCGTTATTGATGAGAATTGTTTGGCCCTGTTTTGCTACTTGGACGTGATAGGTGAGACGTATTGGGTTTATGGCGGCATGGCGTGGATGCGCTATGATGAAAAATTCCACCAGCGGAGGGCGGTTAGGCCTTCAATTCATTGGGATCATCAGGATATAAGGCTGTGGCTTTGGGTCACGGCTCCAACAAGGTTTGGGCAATCCTTTTCCGAGGGTGGATGGGGGGGCCCAACCGGATTTTCTAACACCTCAGGCTGCCGTTTCAAACACATTTGCTCCTTTTGTGGGGCCTCCTTACACGCGGTTACCCATTGTTTCAAAAAGGATGGGGAGGGGGTACCCACGATAGTGGACAAGAGGTGACACCAGTGAGGCTTCATGTGATGGTGCCCTTCCTAAATAGGTACAGTGACAGGCCGATGGCGGAGTTGTTGTTGGAAGGTTTTGGGCACGGCTTTAGGATTCCTTCGCCTGCACATCAGGTCATCTTTTTTACTAGGAATTTGAAGTCGGCTTACGATCATCCTGCGGTGGTGTCTGACAAATTGGCGAAAGAGGAGTTTTTGGGTAGATTTGCCAGACCTTTTGACGCTCCGCCTTTTTCCAATTTGGACGTTTCGCCTTTAGGGGTGGTACCTAAGAAGGAGCCTAACAAATTCTGGCTCATCCATCATTTGTCGTTCCCTAATGGTCAATCAGTCAACGATGGGATAGTCCCTGAACTCAATTCGGTGGTATATACCTCATTTGATGAAGCAGTCCATCTCGTGCAGCTTTACTGAAAGGGTTCATTGATGGCTAAAACAGATATTGTGTCAGCATTTTGTTTGTTGCCCGTTCACGCAGATAGTTTGCACTTGTTGGGTTGTTATTGGAGGGGGCAGTTCTTTGTTGATCATTGCCTTCCAATGGGTTGCCCCCTTTCTTGCGCATATTTTGAGGCTTTTAGCACGTTTTTGGAATGGGATGTCAGAGATGTTACGGGTTTGAATTCTATCATTCACTGTTTGGATTATTTTTTATGTGTTGGCCCAGCCGGCTCCTCGATCTGTGAGTCACTTTTGCAGACTATGGGGTGGGTCTCAGACCAATTTGGGGTACCATTAGCTCTTGAGTATATGGAGGGCCCCTCATCTTGCCTGAATTTCTTGGGAATTTGCATAGACTCAGTCAGGATGGAGTGCAGGTGCCCGACGATAAGTTGCAGTTGTTGCGGGGTTAGGTACAGAACAATTCCCCTCATAGATTTGCAGTCGTTGTTGGGAAAACTGAACTTTGCCTGTAGAATTATGCCTATGGGCCGGGTTTTCTGTAGGAGGTTAGCTAGCGCCATGGCGGGCATTAAAGCACCACATTACTATTTTCGTTTAACCAGGGACCATAGAGTGGATTTGGAGGTCTGGTCTAGTTTCCTGAGTTTGCATAACGGCCACTCCATGATCCTGTGTGAGGAGATGTCTAACCATGATGTAGACAGTTTTACCGATGCAGCGGGTAGCATGGATTTTGGCGCCATATGTGGTGATCATTGGTGCGTTGGCCCATGGCCCTCTTCTTGGCGGGAATTGGAAATGGTGCATAACCTGGCTTTTTGGAGCTTTCTCCTATTGTGGTGGCAGTGGAGTTTTGGGGTGAACATTTTCGGAATAGGAAGGTTTGCTTGCATTTTGACAATTTGGGTATTGTGCAGGCCATTGATAACCTGTCGGCTTCATTCTCATTTTAAAATGTCTGTCACTGAACGCGTGGGTGCATGGCAGAGCATGTGCCAGGAGTTTTGAATGTAGTGGCTGACGCTCTTTCTCGACTACAGTGGGATTGGTTCAGAACCTTGGCTCCATCAGTGATTTCGATCGGTAAGGAATGTCCCAGTCACCTATGGACCGTGACATTCGAGACGCCAGCCACTTGATTTGGTCTTCCTTGGTGGGTGGAGTCTGGGCTGCTAACGACACAGCGTGGGGAGTTTGGTTGGACTGGTTCAGATGGCTTGGGGACGTTGAGTCGGAGAAGGATAAGATTGGGGCACTGTTATGCTGGTTGGCAAAGGCCGGAAAAGACAGGGGGTCTGTATCGAGAGTGTCATGTTTTATGTCAGGGCTCATGTTTGGTTTTAAAATGCACAAGGAGTGGGACATGACTAAGGTCTTCATAATTTCGGATAGTAGACGACCTCATTTTTGCGCTTTTAGAAAGGTTAGGCAACGTGTTGGAGACAGTTTGCAGCTCCGTTTTTGAGACAGTCTTGTTCCGGTTAGCTTTCTTCTAGGCATTTTTTGGGGCCCTGAGGTGAACTTGTGTCACCAATCCAGAAAAAAGGAGGGGGTTTATTGGGTTATGATGTGTTGGATAAGGGTGACAGGATTGAGTTTGTAATCCTGAAGTCTAAGACGGATCATGAAGGCAGAGGGAAGAGAGTAGTCCTCTCTGAGGCCCCGGGGGATTGATTTGTCCAGTGAAGTGTTAGAGAGACTTCAGAACATTGCAGAGGGTCTCGGTGGGGCCGCTCCTATGTCATGCAGATGGGGAATTTCTTTCCAGATATTAATTTACAATAATCTTTAGACGCTGTTTAGAAGCAGTTGGCTTGAATTCGTCCAATTTTGCCCCATATTCCTTCCGGATTGGGGCAGGGACAGAAGCGGCGGGATGGGGTCTTCCGCCTGAGCTTGTGCGGAGGATAGGGAGGTGGGAATCTGATAGAGTCAGATCTTATATTTGTCCCCACCTGGTGTAGGCAGCCGGAGAGGTGGTGACACATGAGGGGTAGGGAGGTAGGTTCACCTTGTTGTTGCTGTTTTTGTGGTTGTCTTTGTCTAACGTTTTGCTTCTCCCTAGTTTGACCCCCTGTTCTGGTGTGGATACTCAGACATTCTTACGTGTATTGGGGTGCTTAGAGAGCGGACGTGCGGCTGGTATGGTATGGTAGACAATCCCCCGAAGTGTGACTGCAGTGCAGTGGTTGAAACGGAGAGGCATGAGATAGTTGGGTGTAGTGCCAGTGTTTCTCTGTTTTGTGGAGTTGGATAGGGCTCAAGAGGTCTTGGTCTTGCACGTTGGTGGCAATGATTTGGGATTGATCACATTCCAGGAATTGGTTCGGAGCATAAAATACGATTTATTACACCTATCAGCATCTTTTCCTAACCTCGTGCTTGTTTGGACGGACATAGTGTTCCAGCATCATTGGAGGGTGGCTAGGTCTGTGGATCGCTTGAATCGAGCTAGGGTGAAGGTGAACAGAGCCGTTGCTGGCTTTGTGGCCAGGAATGGGGAAGTGTTCGTTAGGTACCTAGAGTTGGAGGCTGGTCAAGGAAATTTTTGGAGGTCTGACGGAGTGCACTTGACAGCTGATGGGCTTGATCTTTGGACTTTAGGAATACAGGAAGGGGTTGAGAAAGCATTGGGTCTGATGGGGGTCTCTCATGCATGAGGAGCCATGGCATGTTCGCGGTGGCAATTGGGGTCCTTAGAGTGGGTGGAAGAATATTGGTGAGGGAGTCATTCTTGGTATGATTCCCTCAGTGTTTTTGGCTATTTGGATGGGATCTGGTGAAGGTGGCCTCTTTCAGGCTGGTATCCCTGGAGAGCAGATATGGTTGAGCCATCAATATTGGTTTTTGAGGCCTCCAAACCAGTGGAGTATGCCTGGAGGTAATGGTGTTTTTCCCCTCAGGGGTTTTGGTCGCCAGATCTCTTAGCTCAAAGGGGCGCAGCTCCATCCGTTACATGTTCGTTGGTAGGATGTGTCGTGGGTGGAGAGTGTTGTACTTGTTTACAAGTTTTCAGATGTGGACATTGGTTATTTTATATTTGTATGGACAGATATTTATATTCATATATAGATATATATTTTATATTTTTAAATTGACTTATTAATGTTGTATTTTTGTCAATAAAATGGCTGCTGTGGCCAATTCAATCCAGTCGGCTGTCAGTGTCTTTCTTTCAGGGATTGGTTACAAGCAGAGAGTGGTAAAAGAGTAGGGCAAGGTGGAGGGGGTAGATGGGTGCTTGTTTTAAAGGGGTTGTCTCACTACATTGATTCATCTTACCTCAGTCCTGTTTTCTTGGTTTCACTTTGAATTCAGGGTGTGTTTACTGGCTTCCATTAGGCTGCAGTAGAAGCCAGGTCTGTAACTATAGCAACCAGTGTTGGCAGCCTATCAGGATAGATCAAACAGGTCTGTAGCTATAGCGACCTGAGAAGCTGATGCAGCCCATACAAGAAGGGATATCTAGGAATAGGTAGGACACTGTTAATGGGCATATATTGCAAAGTGACTTGTTTTTGCAAGATCTTTAACATAAAAAAAACAATCCTTGTAGTGAGATAACCCCTTTAAGGCTGAGAGGGTTTTGTTGGGAGCAAGCACTCAGCATTGTCCAGACTCTAGTGTTGACATAAGTCAAATAGTATAAATGCACACGATTTTTTCTGCCGATCTGGCCACTAGTCTGTACAAATACACAGTTCAATTCAAATATGTTACATGTGGATTGTGCCATTGATTCACCACAGATTTCATACCTGTTACTGAAAGTAGTAAAATCTACGGTAAACATTAAGGCTGTGTTCACATTGGCAATGTACAAATGCTGGTAGAATTCTGAATAAGAGACCAGACCAGCATTTTACAGTCGGTTTCCATTCTTTTGCTCAGTATTTGGGGATGGCTTTCAGATTTCGGCCGTCCCATTGCATTAAGTAGCACAATAATTACATAGTTAGTATGGTTGAAAGAAGACACGTGTCCATCAAGTTCAACCAAGGGTGGGGAAAATGTGGGTGAGGAATAGAGACAAGGAATAAACCCAGTCTCACCACGGGGTTTTAAACCCGGAACCCAAAAGGGCAAGAACCAATCTGCCCCCCATGGAGCAAAACTCTGCCCCCAGCCCCCCCCCCCAAACCGGGGCCAAAATCCAAATTTTTTAACTTTAGCCACGTACGCTTTAAAAAATTCTTTAGTTCCAGGAAAGGTTTTTACAAAGGGCCTTTTTGAAACTCTCAAACATTTTCCTCTGTGACCGGGCTCCCAGGAAGTCTTTTTCCCCCAATTCAAAAGTTCTTCCCCGGGGAAAGAACCTCTTCTCCCTGGAGTTTGAACCCCTTTTTTTCTCTATCGGGGGGAAATTTCCCCCTTGCCCTTTTGGGGGGGCTTCCCCTTGAAAAAATTTTTTTCCCCCATATTTTTTTGTGGGCCCCATTTAAAATTTTTTTATATAAATTAAAAATCATGTCCTCCTGAAGCCGCCCTTTTCTCAAGCCCTAAATAAGTTAAATTCAAACAAACCCCTCTAACTAAATTTCCATTCCCCTTTATTTTTTGGGTTTCCCTCCCCCTTTGAACTCTCTCTGGGCTCCATTAAAAACTCTTCTATAAATTTTGGGGCCCAGAACGAACACATATTCTAAAAGTGAGGACGCACCAATGCTTTGTAAAAGGGGTTTTAATAACATCCTTTCCCCACAGTAAAAATGCCCCCTTTTTAATACACCCAAATATCTTTTTCCCAGGGGCGGGCTGATTGACATTGCATCTTTTTCTGTAGTCAAAGTTTCTACAAGAACCCCCCAAATCTTTCAACAACATTCTCCAAGTTTTTCCCCCCCCCTAGGACAAAATGAGCCTGTAGATTTTTCTACCCACATGCAAACCCTCACATTTATCCAAAATTAAACCCCCCTTTTGCCAAGTGGATTCCCCCAAAGCACCCAGTTTGTCCGGGTTTTGTTTGCAATTTATAAACCCTCTTCCACAGTTTGCACCCCCCCCTGCATGTTTTGGTTCATTTTCCCAAAAATTTCGAAATTGCCCCTTGTTTCCCTTGCACAAAAACCCGTTAAAAAACCCCTTTAAAATAAGAGGGGAAACCAAATACTGGGGCCCTGCACCCACACCACTCAAAAACCGGGGGCCCACTCAGATTGGGATTTTTTGGGGGGGTTTAGTTTTGTTTGTCCTTGGCCACCTCCCTTTTCTTTTTTAAATTTTAGCGCTTTTTTCCCCTTTTTTAAACTGTAACAGACCGGGGTTGGGGATCCACTGATTCCCCCCCCGCAAGCAAAGGCCCCAAAAAGCCACCCCCAGGGAACGGAGTTAAGGGGAAAACCCCGGGTTTTCCCACCAGAGCCCCCCCAAAAGGGCGGGATGGACAGCTGCGGCAAATTCCACCAGGCCCGCTACCCCCTGATGTGACTTCTTGCGTTTGGTACCCCCAAGGAAAAACGCGGTACAAATGGGCGGGGGCAAACTCGTACCCAAGGGAAAACCCGGAAAGGGGTCGGGGGCAGGAAAGAAAAGGGTTCTTTGGGCCGGAGAAGGGAAAGGCCGGAGGACGGTACAAAAATATAGAAAAAGGGGGAACGTGGGAAAGGGGCCCTTCCCCCTCGAAAATGGGAAAGGGCCCCCTAGGGAATCGGCGGGGGCCGGGAAAGGGAGGGGAGCGAATAAATAGGGACAGGGGGCGGGTGTTTGAAATTTGGCCGCGGCCCTTTAAATTTGCGAGAGCCCCCGCGCCCGCGCCCAAAGGAAAGCCCAGGGCCCCCCGGGGGCACCCGCCCCCCGCACCGGGAAAAAGTCCGGAGCGCGGGTCAGGTGAGGGGGGAGACTTTGGGGGAAAACCGGGGGGGCCCACGGGCCCCGGGGCGTTGCCCCGCCCCGGGTTGCGGCCCTTGTAAAAGGGGCCAGCGAGAAGCGCCTGAAACCCGGACCCCGGCTCCAGGCCACTCGTGACATTTAAAAATTTTAATTAACCCTCTCTAAAATTTTCAAGGCTGATGCTGACCCATCTGACTTATTTTTTTAAAAAATGCCCTTTTTTAATTTTTTAAATTGCCCTCAAAAACAAAAGGGTGAAGCCATTTTTGACAGAAAACCCCCCCCCCCTTTAGGTCTCCCCCCCCTTTTTGGGCCCTGAAAAAAAAATCCCCGGGAGTAATTTTGGGTCCAGGGTTTTCTCCCCCCCGGTTTCCCACATTTTTCCCTTTGGGGCCCGGGAAACCCCTTTCCCAAATTTCAAAAAGAAAGTAACTTTTCCCCCCTTGGTTTTTCTTCATACCAGGTTTCCCCTTCCCCCCCGGCAAAGACGTCCAGGCATCCGCCCCCGGGGGCCAGGGAAAGACCCTTTTCCGAACGAAAACCTGTTTAAAAGGGAGACGGGCTTTTAAGTAGAAAAACCCCGTGGAAGGGTTGGGAAATCCCAAACGAGGGGGGGACCGGAGCTTTTTAGGCCCCCGGGATTGATCCTCTTCAGGCCCTTTAAAAAAAGGGGCCCAAAGGGAAAACCCGGGGAACCCATTTTTGTAGGCCCGGAAAACCTTTTACGAAAAAGGCCCTGGAGGACAACCAGACCTTCCCCCCCAGGCTTGAAAAATGAAGGGGTCCCCGGTGTCTATCGGGCCCTTGGAGCTTCTTCCGAGCAAAAAGGCCCGGAGCAAGGATTGCTGCGTGTTGTCCCACACCGCCCCTTCAGGTCACGGACCAAGGATTCCCCCGCAGGAACGTCCCGGGGCCCTTTTAACCAAAGGGGGAGGGGCGGGGCGGGTTGGTAACCCCTTTAATTTTCCAAACGAAAAAAGGGAGAAGCGCCCGTTAAATTCCGGAAAGCCCAAAGGGGAATTTTGGGCAAAATTGGGCCCCAAAGGGCAAAAAGCCCCCCCCAAATCGTCCTTGCTGGCCGGACAAAAATGACGTAGGTTTTTCCTAAACCTGTTATTTTTTTCTACCTGCCCGTTCGACTGCGGGTGGTAACCCGGGGGAAAAGCCCAAAATTTGCATTTTGGGGCTGAGAACAGAGAGCCCCGCCAAAAAAGGGGAAAACCAAATTGAACTCCCCCGATGGGACACAATGGGGTCGGGGGGCCAAATGCAGGCGGAAACATGGGGAAAAGGGGGTTGCCAAAAAACGAGGTGAGAGGGAACCCCAGGCAAAGGTACAAAATCGCCTTTTTTAAGAAGCAAATCGGGTGAGACCCAAAAAAAACAGTTTTTTGCCCGCCAAAAGGCGGAAACCCGTGAAAAAAAGCCCATGGCAACCCGGACCTGGACAAATCCGGAACGGGAAAGGGGAAAGGGAGCAACCCTCCCTGGCTTGAGGTGCGGTTTCTTTGTTGGAACCCACACAAAGACACGAGGCCACAAAGTCTTTCACACCTTGAATTAGGTCCGGGGGGGCCAAACCAGTATTACCCCCGCCCAAAAAACCCCTTGCGCCCGTTTTTCCCGGCCCTCCCGGGGTTTCCCGGGCTACCCGAGACCCAAAGCCCCCCACCCTCGGGGTTTCTTCCCAAAGGGGATGGGCGCAAAATGGGACTTCCCCCGGAAAAAACCGCCGTAAATCAAACTGGAGCCAGGGTAAATCAGACGGTTGGGGGGGAATAAAATGGGGGCAGGGGGAAAAGAGTCCCCCCAACAACGCCCCAAACCGCCCGAACAAGCACCGGCTTTAAACGTTTTTCCCCGGCTGGGGGGAAAATGGTTTGTGAAATTGAAGCCCCGAAAGAAAAAAAACCCCAAACCCGACCTGGCCGGGGGAATTTAAAGGGCCCCTAAACCGTCTGAAGGTACACAAAAATTTTTTTGTGGCCCAAAAGTAGATACCCACGGGAAAGGGTGGGGCCCTCCTTAAAGAAGATGACCCCCCATTTGCCCTCAAGCGCCAATTTTAAGGGGGCCAAACACCCTCAGGGTTTCCCCAAATGGTGAAGTTTCCTCCTCGGAAGAGAAACGTTTTTGGAAAAGAACCCACATGTGCCCAAAACTTGCCCTTGGGAAACCCCTCTAAAGGACCCCCCCGCCCCTGCTCCCCCCCGGATATGCGCCCAAACCTCCAAAAAAAAGGGGTTTCTCTACATCCGAAACGAGAAAAAAACCGGGAGCCAAAAGCAAAGGCCGCCTTAAAAGCCGGAGAAGGCATCTTCGCCGCTGTGGCCACAACCCCGGGTTCCCACCCTTTCCCTTAAAAAGGGGCCAAACCAATGGGGGGCCCACTAGCGTCGAAAAGTGTGGGATAAAATTAACGGAAAAAAATTTCAAAGCCCGGGGAAACCTTTAATAAACCCGAAAGGGCCCTTTTTTCCCAGGCCCCTCAGGGCGGCAAATGCTTGGCAGGATCCATTTGCAATCCCCCGGGGGAAACAAAAAACCCAAAGGGAAAGGGGAGGCTGGATTGGTTTAAATTGGCCAATTTTTTTTTCAGTTTGGCGGGAAAAGGGGGATTTTACCCGAAGGCCGATTTAAAGGGCCCGGCGCAAAATGGAGAAAGGTTTGGGCTCGAGATCAGGCGAAAAAAAACCAAAATTGGGCCCTCCAGGAAAACCGACCACCCATACATAAAAGGGGGTCCCCCTGAAGATGTCCCGGGGAAAAACAAACCCCAAAACCCCTTTAAACACCGCGGGGGGGTTCAAAGACCGAAGGGCATAACTATTTACTCGGGAAAAGGGCCCCTCCCGCGTGGGTTTTTTGCCTCTTCCAACGTCTTCCCTTCCCCGAAACCGGATCAGGTTTTAAGGCCCCCCTAAAAACCAGTTTTGGGGGAAATCCTAGCTCCCCGAAGGGGGCGAAGAGCTCCGAGATTTAAACGGGATTGGGTACGGTTTTTTTACCGAAAACCTTTTTCAGACCGCGATAGTCCCATCAAAGGGTTTGAAAGTGAGGGGATCCCTTTTTTTCCCCCAAAGAAGAAGCCACCTTTCCCGCTGGTGAAGGGACTTGCGGGTAAAGCCTTTTTTTGAGGGTTTTCCTGTATGTAAATCCCGACATGGGCCCTTGGCACGGGGACCGACCCAAAGGGGAGACTTTTAAACCCCGAGGGGGGGTTGAGGCCCCGCAAAAGGGCAATTTGGGGAAAACGTAGGGCCGGTGAAGTGGCAAAAGGGGTCTGCCTGTTTTCGGAGAACACGTCGGGGGAAGGGCTTTATACTCTTTCCGGTAACCCAGGGAAACGGCTTCATGGGGGCAGGGGGGAGAGGGGGAAACCCCCGGGGGTGGGGGCGGGCCCGACAAAAAATGCTGGGAAGGGCCTTTTCCCCATCGTGTAACTTTCGCCCGTTTTTTCCAGTCCAAGACCCGGGGCGTGGGGATTGCAGCCCCCGGGTAACCCCAACAGGAAAAGCAAAACGAAAAACGGGGGGAATTTCGTAAAACAAACGATTCCCCTTTTGCCCTGGAGGGGCCCCTACATGCATAGGAAAAAAGGGCCCGTACGGAAAATGGTTTGTACGCGCCCCCGGACCTCCCCACTTTACAGAAGAGATCGCCAGAGGCCCAAACCCATTTGGAAACGGGGGGGAAAGGGGAAGCTTTGAACACCAGGGCGGCATCCATAAAATTTCCTGGCCCCACCGAAATCCAAGAAGGCGGGGGGCTTTGAAAAAATCACGCCAGCCAAAAAAATCTGCAAACCCGGGATTGGGGCAACGTGGAAGGGGCTGTCACACTAACCCCCGGGGCGCCTCTCCCCCGTTCCCTAAGGGGGCGAGCGTTTTCCCCCGGCCGGGGGAAGCGGGCCGTCCCTCAAGAAGTTTCAGGAACCCAGCACAGTAAAAGGGAAAAGGTTTTTTTAGTGGGCGTCGGGGACCCCTTTTTGGGACTGAGGAAAAGCCGGGTCGACCCCGCATGGGGGTCCCCGCTGGAATCGAAAGGGGGCGGTAAACCCGGGGGTTTCTGGGAAAACCGGAGCCAAAACCGGGGGAAATCGACAAAGGGCGAGCAAAGCGCGTTCCTGGCGGAGCTCTTCTTCCCCTCTCAGAGAAAAGCACCCTCAATCCGCTTGGCCCGGGGGGATCAATCCGACAAGGAAGGGGGAAGATCCCTTGCGGCCCCGGGGAAAACCCTTTTTTCCCCCCCCAGAGAGGGCCCCCTTTAAAGTGGCACAAGGTCGGCCTCATTCCAGGGCACCCGAGGCCAAGGACGAATTGGATGGCGAAAACACCCCCACCCAGGATTCCCCTTGGGGTAAAATTTAGGAGTGGGCCCGGGCCCCCGCTGACGAAGCCCTGCCGGTTCCCCTTCAAAACGCAAACGGAACTCCTTGAAAAGGGGGCCTTTAGGTCCCCAACGCAGAGGATCCCCCCCTGTCCCCGAGGGGGGGTTTTCCCCCTGCCCAAACCTTTCCCCGGGGAAACAAAAAGGACAAACAGCCAAATTTTTTGCGCGTTTTCCACGGGAACGGGGCCGGCCATTAGTCCACTTTATCGAAACACTGAGTAAAAAAAAACCCCCTAATAGCTTCCGGGGCCTTTCCCCCGAAATTTGAGGAACGAAAGCCGACTTAGGGCCCCAAAGGGGGGGCCCGGGGGCCAAAACCCGGTGGGGAAATGGCGGGAAGACCGGGGAGACCCGCCCCTTGGGAGAACAGTTGCGGGATCATGGACGTTTACTGATCCCGGTTTCTGTCCCGCTGCGTCAGCTGCTGGGGCTGCTGGCAACGACGGGCCCTCAGGGCTTCCCAGGCCCGGGGAACGGAACCCTTTGGGGGATCCATTTTCCGAAATTTCCCAAATGAAAAAAGAAACCCGGGGTTTTTGATCCACTGAGCCCCCGCAAACGATGGCGTAAGCCACACCCAAAATGAAGGAGTCCCAAGTTGGAACCCGGGTTTTTCCCCCCGAGCCCCGCCGCAAAGGGGGGATGGGCTTTCTGGGGGCGGGAAACCCCCCAGGTCGCTACCCCAGAGGGGACTTGCTTTTTCGATGGTACCAAGGAATAAGGGTACAGAATCGGCAGGGAAACTCGAGTCAGGGACGGGGAGGGGAAAGGGCGGGGGAGGCAGCCAAGGTTCGTGGTCCGGAGAAAGAAAACCGGAGGGACTGGTAACACAGTAAAAAACAACCGGAACGTGAAAGGCCTTTCCCCGCATAGGTATGGGCACCCATGGAAAAGGCGGGGGCCCGGGAAAAGGGGGAGCGAAATATAAAAAACAAAGGGAGGTGATTTCAATTATGGGCGCGCTGGGGCCCCTTTAAAAATTTTCGGGGGCCCCGGGGCGCCCGTGCCCCCAAGGACCGGGCCGCCAAAAACCCGGGCCGCGCCCCCTAAAAGTCCCCAGCCCCGGCAGGGGAGGAGGGAGACTTTTTGGGGCGGGGGGGCCCAACGGGGCCCGGCGTTGTCCGCGTCCGGGCGGCCCGTGTAAAAAGGGGCAGCGAGTGCGCCTTTCAGCCCGGACCCCCGGGGTGCAGCGCCACTCGTTAAAAATTTACCAAATTTTTTTTAAGTCTCTAAATTTTTTAAAAGGGTGATGCGACCCCCCCCCGACTTATATTTTTTAAATGCCCTTTTTTTTTTGTTTAAATTTCCCTCCCCCAAAAAAGGTAGAAGCCATGTTGAAATTTTGTTTTAGTCGCCTATAAATTTTACCCATAGGGAAAAAAATTTTGCAATAAAATTCCCCCAAATTTTATTTAAAAAACTCCCCCATTTGGGTTCTATATCACTATTTTTCCAATAGCTGCTCCCCGTCTAGTTCCTGTATTCATCCCCCAATAAGGAAAATTTTTGGGCCCCTTTTAAAAGGGAAAAGTTTTTTCCTTCCCCCTGTTTTTTCCCCCTTTTTTCCCGTTTACGCTAAAATGAATTATATTGTGGGGCACTGGGTTAAACCCAAATTTTCAGAAAACCCGAAATAATCGGGATTATCCAAGTGAAATATGGCGGATTATTGTGCATTTTGAAAAACGTCCGCCAGAAAATCTGAGCTGTGTGGACTACAACTCAGATCTTCTACTGAGGTCTACGAAAATGGTTTATAGTCGGTTTTTCACCGATTTCGAAAAAACGTGTCTACTGACTACAAATTATTGTCATGTTGATGGGCCCTTACAACAATCCCGCAACAGAATGAAGCTGTGGATTTGGAAATTGGCAGCGTACAATTTTTACTACACAGAAATGTCTGCAATACGCAGATTACATCTGTAAAATCTCATCCACTAGCCTTTACTACTGTGAGATTCACTTAGGAGAGGCCTGGAATCTTCTATTGTAAATCCTTCTAGGAAGAAGCAACCTGAACCCCAAAAATACGCTTCATACCTTGACATACGATTGCATTACAGACAATGCAGGAAGTGATCTCCGTTTTCTGCCAGACCCATTTCGATGCATTGCTCCATGTTCCTAAACATATCGTCCGGTTTATCGGTGGGGATAGCAACCATTTCATGTTAGATCTTTACCTTCACTAAAACCACTGACAATATCTGACTCTTTTTTCCATATCACTCACTTTGAGCTCCTGAATGACAGTGATACGCTACGCATACAGTTTTGCCCTGTCACAATGCACATTGCGGTCCCTGCTCAGAACCACGCGTGTGCTCATGTCGGCGCTGCCAGCCCTGGTCCCCCTGCTGGCAACTACTTACCTTTCCATGCTACTGCTCCGCTCCCTGTGACAGGCGCGCGTGCACAGCCCCTATAGGGCCAGTAGCTAATTATCTGGCCAATGACTGACCACCACCTGGAACTTAAGGAACTTCCTGACTGTGCTCAATGTCAGTTCGTTGATGCTGCATTGATCCTGACTTCTGTGTTGCTGCTGTACACAATTTGCTGCCACCTGGTTACAGTGATTTCTGCACGCCAGTCTACTACCTGTCTGTGCACTGCTATCATCATCTGTTGCACCTGCCAGGGACCCACCACCTCTGCCTTCCACTTCAGCTGTCACTGCGAGCAGCCAAGTCAGGGGTAGCGACTTAGGAGTCCCCCGCAGCCAGGTCCAACCAGTCTTGCAGCAGGCTCTGGTGCATACCAGGGGGCTCCTTAGACTCCGCTCCCTGGTGTTGTTTATAACATCTCATTCGGTGACCCAGAGGATCCACCACCAGTGTACCGTTACTTGACTTTTTTGGAGCTCTTTAACATGTTGAATAAGATCTTCCAGTCTCCTAAATTCCACCATGGCAAGGAATCAATGATGCTGTCAAATCCTATTTCCGCACCATCGTCTGAACACTCTTTTAGGATACTTCGCGTACACCATGTTCATTCCAAAGTTTACATTGACACTGTTTAAATTAATTGGTGACCATGAAGATGTTTGGCTCAATAGTCTACATCACCATTCTGATGAGAAGTCAAGTGATTAAGTGAAGGATTTCGGGGGTATGCACCCAGAAGTTGTAAACAGAGGTTAAATGTCTCGATAGCTCCTAAGTGGAAGCATCCCAGCTTGTTCAAAGCTCTATATCCTGAGAAAAAAATTGTACTTTATTTTGTTCAGATTGCTTTGTCCTAGCAACAGTTATTACAGGATCTTTGGGCCCTCTTCCAAGTGAATCGTACTGTATAATTTGTTGTAGATTTTACTAAAGGGGGTGTTTCGGGACTGATCAATGCTCATTTGTCCATCGGGGTATGAGTAAAAATAGAAGACAATGCTCATACTTATCTCGCGGATGCTCCTGTTCCCTCAAGCTCGAACCCGCTCATTCCCTGATTCATACCAGGATGAAGCTGTGAACGTTCATCATTCACGTGAAGCTCCAGCCAATTACAGGCCAGAGAGGCCATGGGACACCCCTTTAAGGTAAAATTTGCAACAAATCAGTTATGTTTATATTCACCTATAATCTTTTAATTGTGACTTGCATTCTGCAAGTAATAATGAGCTGGCATTATGTAAATAAAATATAAGAATCTTGTTGGCGCTGCATATATCAGATTAGCTAAAGGCTAGCTTTAAAACATCTTGACTTAGATGCCAAAACTGTCAAATTTTCAAGTACTCAATGAGGCAGTGTCAAAAGGGATATTTAATGCATAAATACAAATTCAATGTGGAATAGATATGGGCAATAATAATTGTGCAATAAAAATTACATCCAGTCTACATCTTTTGATGTGACATACTGTATCTCACAAAAATTAGTACACCCCTTACATTTTTGTATTGATACCATTGCTCATGTGCTGATCTCTTCCTGAGCAGTGATGCCAGTGGAATGGCACATGACTGTTGAAACCACTGATTGCATTGGTAACGCACCAATCGGAACTGGAAGAAGCAAGTTGAGTACACCCATCACATTTTTGTAAAATATTGGATTATAGCTTTTCATGGGACAACAATGAAGATATGATACAATGTAAAGTAGTCAGTGTACAGCTTGTGTAACAGTGTAAATTTGGTGTGCACTCAAAATAACTCAACACAGCCAACAATGTCTAAGCTGCTGCAAACAAAATTGAATACACCCCTAAATGAAAATTGAAAAATTGTTCCCAAAGTGTCAATATTTTGTGTGGCCACCATTATTTTCCTGCACTGTTGTAACTTTCTTAGGCATGAAGTTCACTAGAACTTCACAGATCAACTAAATCCTCTTTCCACACCTCCTTCATGGCTATATCATGGACTGTAGATGGTAGAAGACCTTGCACTCCTCCAACCTCCGTTTGAGGATGCCCCACAGATGTTTCAAATACGGTTTAGTCTGGAACATGCATGGCCGGTCCATCCCCTTTACACCCCCATTTTTTTTAACTAGGTACTGGTCCTCTTGAAGGTGTGTTTGAGGTCGTTATAATGTTGCTATACTGCCATGTGGCCCAGTTTCCAAAGGGAGGGGAACATTCTCTCTCTTTAAGCTGCCATTATCTAATTAAAATTGCTAACACGATACAAGTGACCGAAGCTCTGGAAGAGCCAAAACATCCATGTGTAGCTGATAAATGAATGATGTCATTGACAAAATAAAATAACTTTAAATTGCATCTGATTCATTTTTTAGTGCTATGAATTTTTTGAGAATACTGTTATAAATTGCAATGTTCTTCTCACTGGTACTACATTCTTCTTGTAGTGTGAACCTCACTGCTGTTGTGACCTTCATTGTCATATACACAATGCACTGTTTATAAAAACAAGGAGAGAGACTTTGAACATCATTCCTGATGACTGAACATGTGATCACCAGAATATTAGATCAGCACTTTTTGTCTTATTACATTCAGAGCAGCACATCTGTTTAGGAAAATTTACATCAAGCATTAGAAAATAGAGAACATTGTTTCATGGTGCTCTTGAGTACAGCTATACGGAATATTGTGCAGCCTTGGGTCGAGTGCCCCTTGGTCAGACACACCAGACACCCACGAAAGCTGTATTTCATAGTAATTAAGTTAATTTCATTGGGTTTTGTGAGTCCCTCATGAAACGTACCAACTTCTGGCACTTGGCACTTGGCAAAACCCCCATCCATTTCAACAAAAAGCAAAAGCACATGTGCAGCCTAATATCTGCCAGCAACCAAAACTCTCTGTTCCAGCAGTGTGACTCTGTTGATCAATCTCTTTTTAATATGTCCTCATTTTATTAATCTTAATAATACTTAATAGACTTTACCTGATATAATTGCTGGTGCTTAAGAGAACATGTGGCAGTAACCTGTGTGGCACTGCTTTAAAGTTTGCATTTTGACCACTGACCCAAAAACACAGTAAACACTGAAAATCTAAGGTAATATGCATATTTATTGGAATTGGAGATTTAGTAGAATTTCTATATAAACAACTATGATCCTTAGAAATGCAGAGGAAGGTGCTTGTGTAGAACAAGGGTACTTTGGACTGTGGACATTCGCCCTATTGCTTCTACGCAAAGCCATTAACACCTTACTATCTTGGTATCATGGTTTATACTGTTATGTACTTCTTTACTGTTTTACAATGTTAAATTCAATTTAAATTGCTTATCATAATATGTTCTGTTTCTATACACTATTATATCCACCGTGGAAATGGTTGAGACATAGTTAGCTAATATTGAGAGACTCTGAGAATTGCTACCTATGGACTGAGAAGTTAGTAACTTTCCACTTTAAAACAAGTTCTGCAAAAAGTACATATCAACTGTCAGGCAATAACCAAGTAAATCACTGCATAAAAGAATGCCCTAACTAAAACATAAACAAAAATGGTATATATGACTTCATATGATGCTTCATACACATTATTCCAATATATGTGCCATTCAAGAGGGCCAATATAATGGGTACAAATACACTACTCATGATTTGTTTATATAGTTTGCTGATATAAGGGTCCAGGGAATATCCTCTTGTGTGATCTAAAAGTCCAAAAAACAGGTACAGTGCATCAAACTTATGATATGGGTCTAAAAAAACCTACACTGCCCCTATATTGACTCTAGCCTTTAAGCAGGGTAATTGACCTGATAAGGTTGGCTCCACTATATATATATAATGTAATAGAAAACCTTCAAGCTATGAGAGTAAGGCCCCCTATAATTACACATACAGAAATAGAGAGAAAGAAAAAGGTCCCACTTTGCTGGAAGATGTAAAGTTTAGTTTTGGAGGAAAAATCTCAGATAGTGACCTTTGCACTGTTTGGAAAAAGATGGTGAGTCACTCTCAAGACCAGAATGGAAGCTCTATACAAATGCATGAGAGACTGAAATTGTAAACAATGTTTTTTGTAAGGGCTGTGCTTCTCTATTCAACCCCTCCTATTAGAAGATTCTAGATCATCTGAAAACTGGTGACACCTTAAGAGCAGTGACACATGGTGACACCTTAATGGTGAACTTGCAACTGAAAGCCTTCTAAATTAAAGAAACTATCCTATCCACTAGGAAACCCACATAAGAGTTTTCAAGAACTCCTGAACAGGCTTTACAAGGAACCCTAGATTTCACTATATAATCCATACTGCTTCTTTGTTTTTCCCCATTAAAGGGGTTTGTTTACCTCATAGAAAAGTCATTTAAATAGCTCTAAGGCCCTAATGAATTTTTTTTAAAAATGTATACTCTCCCTCCCCTGCTCCCCATTCCTAAAATAAAGTTGTTTAAAAGCTTTAAGCCAAATTTTAAAAGAAAAAATTTTACTCCCTTCCCCCCTGGCCCCCATTGCGGGGCCACCCTTCTGGTCTTCTGTTGATACTCTGTCACTTCTGAACAGTGAGTGTAAGTTAGGGGAATGTGACCAATGCAGTTAATCAGCAGACTCAGAAGTGACAGCGTTTCAACAGAAGACCAAAAAGGCATACTGTTGGAACTGGGGACTGGGCGAAAGTGAGTAAGACTTTTTTATTTTACTTGAGGCCCAGGAGCTATTTAAGTGACTTAATTATGAGGTGGACAACCCTTTTAAGGTCAATGAGGAAAAACCCAAAAGCTCCACACCTAGAAAATATCGTCAAAAAAATAAATTAAACTAAAGGGTAAAATGTAAAAACAGGGCGCCCCAAATTTTTGGCCTCAAAAAGCTGTGTAGCCCATCCTAAAATGTAGAACAGGCTACCCAAATTTGGCGTTCGCACCACAATGATAAAGTGAAAAATTTATGATTCTTTGGGCAGATCAGTTAGAAAAGCCAGACCAGGTTAACGGTGGTCTGCCTGAGCCTGAGTTGTCATATTGGCACTAGACTGCGCCCAGGCTCGGACTGGGCCGCCGGGGGACCGGGGAATCCCCCGGTGGGCCCCCCCGAGCCGCTGCAGGCCCCGGAGGGGCGGGCCCGTGCCCGGGGGGCCCGTCCGGGGAAAATGGTCCCGGCCCCACGGGCCCCTGGTCCGAGCGCCCGGGGAGCCCGGGCCCCGGGATTTGGGGGCTAATGTCCCCGACTCCCGGGGCTGCGCGGTGTCCGGAGCACAGGCCACTAGCGTTGCGCCCCGCTGATTCCCCGGCGGGGTGAACGGTTATGCCTTCCCCTGCCCGGGCCCCCGGCCCCTATGTGACATAGGGCCGGTGACGTCAATCACCGCGCCCTATCAGGACGGGGACCCGGGGGCAGCTCGGGCGCCCCGGGACCGGGCAGGAGCCGGAGCAGGTAAGTGGGGTTTGTTTTTTTTTGTTTTTTTAAATCTATTTACAAGGCCGCTAAAGGGGGCCCCCGGGCTACGAAGGGGGCCCCTGACACTCTAAAGGGGGGCCCCTGACTATTAAGGGGGGCCCTGACTACGCAAAAGGGGGGGCCCTGATACTTAAGGGGCCCCTGGCTACGCTAAAGGGGGGGCCCTGGCTATGCTAAGGGGGGCCTGATACTCAAAGGGGGGGCCTGGCTACTCTTAAGGGGGGCCCTGGCAAACTCTGAAGGGGGCCCTGCTACTCTAAAGGGGGCCCTGGATTCTCAAAAGAGGGGCCCGGTACTGTAAAGGGGGCCCTGGCTTTTCTAAAGGGGGCCCCGGGCTTTTTTAAAGGGGCCCGGGCTAATAAAGGGGCCCCCTGATAACTATGGGGGCCCTGGCTCCCTGGGGGGCCTGGTACTGTAAAGGGGGCCTGGTTTTCTAAGGGGGCCCTGGCTAACTAAAGGGGGCCCTGGTAACTAAGGGGGCCCTGACTACAAAAAGGGGGGCCCTGACTACAAAATGGGGGGCCCTGACTAATTTGGGGGGCCTGGCTACCTAAGGGGGCCCTGCCACTGTAAAGGGGGCCCTGGCTATTCAAAAGGGGCCCCCTGGAACTTTAAAGGGGGGCCTGAAAAATAAAGGGGGGCCCTGACTAAAAAAGGGGGGGGCCGGGTCCCAAAGGGGGCCTGGCTACAAGGGGGCCCTGACTAAAAAAGGGGGGCCCTGTACTGAAAGGGGGGGCCCGGGCTATCTAAAGGGGGGGGCCCGGCTACTCTAAAGGGGGGGCCCGGGTTTACGAAAAAGGGGGCCGGGGCTACTGAATGGGGCCTTGGTACTCTAAAGGGGGGCCGAAAAAAATAGGGGGGCCTGTCCTGGGGGGCCCGACAAAAAAAGGGGGCCCTGGCTACGAAAAGGGGGGCTTGACTACTCAAAAGGGGGCCCTGGTATTTAAAGGGGGGGCCCGGCTACTCTGAAGGGGAGCCCTTTACTCTGGGGGGGGGCCCTGGCTACTCAAAAGGGGGGGCCTGGTAGCTAAAGGGGGCCCTGCTATTAAAGGGGGGCCCTGGTACCAAAGGGGGCCCCTGGCTACTCTAAAGGGGGCCCTGGCTATCAAAGGGGGGGCCTTGATTCAAAAGGGGGGGCCGGCTACTTAAAGGGGGGCCCTGGTACTAAAAAGGGGGCCCGGTACTGAAAAGGGGGGCCCTGGCTACTTAAGGGGGGCCCGGTACTCTAAAGGGGGCCCTGGCTAACTAAAGGGGGGCCTGGCTAACTAAAGGGGGGGCCTGGCTAAAATAAAGGGGGGCCGGGGCAAAAAGGGGGCCTAAATAAAAAAAGGGGGGCCCCTGTAACTATGGGGGCTCTGGTACATAAAGGGGGCGTGACAAAACTAGGGGGCCCGGCAATAAAGGGGGCGTTGGATAGCTAAGGGGGCCGTGATTAGTAAGGGGGCCCTGTCCTAAGGGGGGCCCTGGCTACAAAGGGGGGCCCTGGCTACTTAAAGGGGGGCCTGGCTACATAAAGGGGGGCCCTGACTAATAAGGGGGCCTGCAAACCAAGGGGGCCTGACTGCAAAGGGGCCCTGCAAAAAAAGGGGGCCCTGACTAAAAAGGGGGGCCCTGGCTAGAAAAGGGACCCCCTGGTACGTAAAGGGGGCCCTGACTAACAAAGGGGGCCTGGCCCTAAGGGGCCCGACACCTACAACTTGAAAGGGAGGCCCCCAAAACTCCTGTTACTACAAAGAGACCCAATCCCTTTTTAAAACCCCTAAAGGGGCCCTTACTGCCTGTATACTACTAGAGGAGACCCCTGTTGTTCTACCTAAAGGGGGCTTTAATCCCTGTATACTACCAAAAAGGGGGCCCCCTAATGGTTGAAGCCTTTAAAGGAAAAACCCCTAACTTCCTACAGTCTACCTAACTGGGGTCCACCAACCTAACTGTACTTTAAATTGCCTAACGGGGGGCCCCCATTATTAACCCCCCCGGGGGCTGTTTTATTACCCCCCCATGGCTAGGTACCCCAACCCCTTACCGGGGCCGGGCTTCCACTTATCAGCGGGGTTACCTACTAAATAGGGCCTTTTAATTTTCCTGGGGTCTTCCCCTTTTCCCTACCTCCCTAGGGTCTTGCCTCCCTACCTGGTTAAAAATTGAGAGGGCAGCACCCATGGGGTAGCATTATCAAAGGGGGGGGTTTGCCCTTTCCCCCACCCCAACCCCTCAGGATACTAGGCCTTAATTTTGGGTTGTACCCGCTCCCCCACCCTGGAAAGTTTTTGTACAGAGGGGGGAAAAGGAAAGGATGCTGGAAATTGAGGTTTTAAAAGATATTTGGGGGTGTAATTTCTGCGGGGGGGGGGGGGGGGGGGGATGAGTGGGGGCCCGGGAAAGCATCATGGTGATTGGAACAGATGAAAGGGGAAAAAGGGAAAAAGAAAACTCAAAAAGAAGAAACGACCCTCAGATGGAGTCCCCCGGTGAGCCCCTTATTTAGGGGGTTTTTTTATTTATATTGGTCAGTGCGTATTTTCTGTAATGTGATGTGACTGAGCTGGGTTTTGCTCTATGTGGTTTCCATATAGCAGTGTTGAGGTTTCCCGAGCGGGTCTGACCCCTATGTGGTCTCTATTGGCGGTGTTGTAGGTTATACTGACGGTGTTGACCTCTAGTGGGTTTTATAGGAGTGTTGTAGGGTTTTAAACCTGAGTGGTGTCTGACCCCTATTGGTTTATATGGCGTGTTGTGGGTTTTCCTGAGCTGGGTTTACCTCTTTGGTCTCTATGTGGCGGTGTTGTAGGTTAAACCGAGCGGTGTCTGACCTTATGTGGTTTCCATATAGCAGTGTTTTTAGGTTTATTGGCATTTGTTAGTGGCGATAATGTTTCCCCCATTGTAAAAATGGGAACACTGACCCCTGGATAGGGTTAGATTTTTTTTGTGGGGTTTTTTTGAAGGTAGTAGGGGGGGACCAAAGGGAAAGTAGAGGGGGGTTTTGTATGTGGGTGGGGGGAAAATTTTTATGTGGGGGGAGGGGGGTATTGTATGTGGGGGGAGGGGGAAATTTTTGTGGGGTGGGGTTTTTTGTATGTGGGGGGAGGGGGATATTGTTTGTGGGCGGAGGGGGATATTGTATGTGGGTGGAGGGGTTATTGTATGTGGGGGGGGTTTTTATGGGGGGAGGGGATTTGGTATGGGGTGGGGGGTTTTATGCGGGTGGGGGAATTTGTATGCGGTGGAGGGGGTATTGTATGCGGGTGGTGGGGTTTTTGTTGTGGGTGGGGGGGGATATTGTATGTGGGGGGAGGGGGATATGTATGGGGTGGAGGGGGGGAAGTTTTTTGGGGGGGGGGGGATATTGTATGCGGGGGGGGGGGGATGTTATGCGGGTGGGGGGGGATATGTATGGGGTGGAGGGGGATAGTGTATGTGGGTGGAGGGGGAATTTTTAATGTGGTGGGGGGGATATTTGTATGTGGGTGGAGGGGGATATTTTTATGTGGGTGGGGGGGGGATATTTTGTGGGGGGAGGGGGGTATGGATGGAATAAATTAGCCCTGTGTTTATGAATGTTAGATGAAAATGTGGGACTCACCCTTTTATTGACTACACAAAACACTTTTGTTTTGCACACTGATTATGTGGGGAAAATGGTGCGTTTAGTTTTGAGAGGCCGGTTATTTTTTGTACAGTAGGGTGGGCCCCCCAAAATCAATTCCCCCGTGGGCCCCCGACCCCCCAGTCGCACTGACTGCGCCTTAGTATGATTGCAGAAGAAAAGGTTTATCATTTGGCACAGTCTATCTACCTTAAATGATTTAGAAATGGGGCTAAGCACCCCGAAAATTATATATGTGCCCAATGTACGTAGTGAGTGAAAATGTGTGAAAACCCTTTTAGAATTTTCTACTAATTTAATTTAAATCTACACTGGAAATCCTACAAATAGATAAGAGAACCAAATCAAACAAGTGAGTCAAAAACAGCAGACTTGGTCATTTATTCATTTAGAAAAATGACACATCAGATATCTGTGAGTGACAAAAGTATGAGAACCTTTGCTATCAGTGCCTGTTATGATCCCTTTGTGCATAAATAACTGCATCTAAACATTTCTGGTAACTGTTAATTGTTAATCTCCCCTGTATGGTACTATGGCTTCTCTGCCTACTGGTGTGAACTTGTTCTCATCCAATGTGCAGTTATGTACTAAGCAGTTGTCCTCTTCATGAATAGGTGTGCGAGCAATTGTTTAATCAGAAATCTGCACCTGTGTAACTGGGAGCTTATATTGCCTCCTACTGAGAATGTTTTTTTTTGTCCTACCATACCACAGTAAGTATGGCCATATGTCTGTGACTTTAAATAAATAATGTTCCATTTTTTTTTGTAATTTGCTGAAAAAGTTAGTGTAGGTACTCTCAAGACAATAAAGACCCTTGCTGTGCGTTTCGTACTTGCGTATTTTGGCCAGTATAACAACTAATACCTGTACATCATTTTGGATATTTTTCCAGTATGTAGTTTTTCCCTGTAATTCTGGGAAGCAGAGGGTGTCAGTATTTTGGGTTGGGCATTTGGTATATGCTGGGCAACCCACTTAATCAAATATGTGGACGTCATTACATGTAACCAGCATGGTGCATGACAGGTAACCGTATAACTGGCACCCTATATGTCTTATTTATCTGCCATTCTAATACTAGTAATCACCCCCTTCATGAACATTAGGCTAGTGAGTGGTTGGTCATCAGTATTTTTGCATTTGAGCAATCTACCCAGATAGTGATATTGTGGATTTTCTGCCAACTGGTGTGAACTGGTTCTTATCCAATGTGCAGGTTGTTTTTTTTTTTTACTAAGCAGCTGCCACCTTCATGGACAGGTGTGTGAGCAATTGTTCATCAGTATTCTGCACTCATATACAGTAAATTCTCTCTTTTAGCATTGAGGTATTTCTTGCCTCCTACCGGGAATGTTTTTTTTTCTTTTGGGCCAGTCAGTAGAGCTTTCTGTGATATTTGTTTATTAGTCCTGCACATTGGCCTGGACTAATTTTAGCCCATTTTTTTCTAAACAAAAAATCTTCAACTCAGTTATGCTAGTGGGTTCCCTTTTATTAATTGCTTGCTTCAGATCCTTTCAGGTCCTTATTGGATTAAAGTCAGGGCTTTGACTTGGGCTTTAACCATTCTTTGGTATACTATCATGTTTGCTCAGGGTTGATCTCTTGCTTTTCAAACAAAAGAAAAGAATAGCCAGCTCACCTCCTAATGCTTCATAAACAGTTCAGTTTGATGGTCCGTGTTCAAATCTGCGTCCCATGAAACACAAAAAGCGGAAGTTGATTGGCACTGGACCGATTTGCATATTTAAAATATTCGATTTGTTGAGACAATATGAAACAAGCCAGAAACAAAACGTGTGCAAAAAATGGTCAGAGGGGCTAGCAAGCTGACGCGTTTCGGGACGGAAGTTGCCCTTAGTCTTACTTAGCTCAAGTCAAATGCAACAAACACCTTCTTATAGTGAGATAAAACCAATACAATTATTAAAAGATTACTAATTGTAGTAAAAAAAAACACCTGAACTGGCTGCACCTCTAAGCACTCAGTCGGGGCGTCACCGGGTTGTAGATGTTTTTTCCCTGGTGTCGTGTCTTGGCTGCGTCTGGTTGCTAGGTGATGTCATTTCCGATATTCGGAACGCAAGCTGCTTTACATGCAGTACTATGCTCCGATCCTCTTCTGGTTTTCGGCCGCTAGCACAGTCACGTGGTCGTATGTTTGGACACATCATACAGACACGGTGTACAGCACCTGATGCAGGTATGTGTCGTTCAGGTGTTTTTTATTGCAATTAGTAATCTTTTAATAAATGTATTGGTTTTAGCTCACTATAAGAGGGTGTTTGTTGCATTTGACTTGAGCTAAGACTAAGGGCAACTTCTGGCCCGAAATGCGTCAGCTTGCTTGCCCCTCTGACCATTTTTTGCACACGTTTTGTTTCTGGCTTGTTTTATATTGTCTCAATAAATTTTTTATATGCAAATCGGACCAGTGCCAATCAACTTATGCTTTTTGATCTTTTGCTGCATGACCCATGTTCTCTAGAGATTCAGATATCCTGACATTCTCCTTTAAAATTTGCTGGTATAATTCAGAATTCATTGATCCATCAATAATAGCAAGCCGTCCTGGCCCAGATACAGTGAAATAGGTCCAAACAATGAAACTACTACCACTGTGTTTAACAGATGGTATGAGGTTTTTATGCTAGAATACAATGTTTTCCATTCTCCAAACAAAACGCTCCTCATTTAAACCAAAAAGCTTTATTTTGGTCTCATCCATCCACAATATATTTTGCCAATAGTCTTCTGGCTTGTCCATATAATCTATAGCAAACTGCCAATGAGTACAGCAGCTCTTGTCTTGCATTTCTAATATGCACGCCATTGATGTACAGCGACCTCCTGCTTCGCTAATGTGAGAAAAAGACTTCTAGTTGTTTAATCCCTTTCTGACAGTCATAATTTTTTTTACCTCCCTCACTACCAAGATCAATAACGTTTTTATTTTTCTATCTACATAGACATAAAAGGGCTTGTGTTTTACGGGACAAGATGTACTTTTTAATGGTACCTGTGAGGAACCAGACACTTGTAAAGACATGGAGAGGCAGCCATTCGCCCTAGTACTAAGTTCCCCAAGGCTGTCCCTGCCTACTTGCTGACCCAACCCTAAGTGATCGGCGACAAATGGCCGACAATCCCTGCCTAGGTAAGATGCAACACAGAACGGACGAGACAAACAAACACAAAGCGGGAGGTCAGATAGAGTAGTTCAAAGCCAGAGAGAGCAGCTCAATACCAAGTCTTCAGGCAAAAGCATGGTCAGGAGAAAAGGCACAAGAAACAGAAACCAAGCGATACAGTAGGAAACAGCACACCAGCTGAAGCCAACATAGACTATCACAGGCATAGTACCAGAGCCCAAGTAATCTATAAGTAGGATGTCAGAGTCCCGGTCCAGAGCATGATTAGCCCCCTGACATCCAGCCACAAAAAACATGGACAGGGTGGCAAAGGCAGCTGTCAGTCACACTCAGCCTAATCACCTGCAGTCGAGCACAAGGCCAGCAGCAGACGGGTGTGGCATGGGACCTATAAATCATAGTCCAGCTAGAACTGACCAAAGGCAATGTTCAGATTGGATACAGAAAACCCAGATTTAGAACAGCGTCATGGCCAAAAGCACAGCCTCTGCCGTAAATTACTGGCTGAGTACCGCACTGAGGCCTGACCAGGCATGGTCATAACAAGTGTCATTGACTGTACCATTGAATGTACTGAGAAACCAAAAAAAAAAATTCTAAATGGGATGAAATGTGAAAAAAACATATTTGCATCACGTGTGTAGGGGGTTTGTTTTTATGTCTTTTTTATAAACAATGTGTTATCTATATTATGCGGGTTGGTACAATTCCGGAGATATGTAGGGATTTTGTTATGTCTTAGTACTCTCTATGCTCTATTTCATAAATTTGCTCTGCAGCGCCATTTTCTGCAACCAAATAATTTTTGCAGGCTGTAGTTTTTATTGGTAACATTTTAAATTGCATGTAGCTTTTTGATTACTTTTTATTCCAATTTTTTTAGGGCGTGAAATCACCCCAAAAAAACCTATTTCGTCGTTTGAAATTTTTTTTTTTTGTTCTAAGATGCTTAGCCTACAGATAAAATAATGTTATATTTTAACAGATCAGACTTTTATACACATGGCGATACCAATTATTTGTAAAATTTTTATTATTATTTATTTGTAAAATGGCAAAAGTGGGTGAAATGAGCTTTTAATATTTTTTATTATTTTTATTTTTTTTTAAAATATTTTGTTTTTAACTTTCATATTTAGGAAAACATGTATGATTTTTGGCACCCAGGCGCCAATTTTTTTGTGCGCATTAGTGGCGTAGAATGCGTCCAAATCTATGAACCTGTTCGACCGCAGGTCATAGATTTAGTGCTTTCTAGCTCCAAAGCGACAACTCAGGCTCAGGTAAACCACTTCAAATCGGTCTGCCTGTTCCAGCAGTAATGCGCCTAGTTTTACCGTACTAAAGTCACAAGTGTATAGAGTACTACAGTTATAGTGCGACCCTCAAAACACTCCCACATCTAAGAAGCATTACAAAGTGCCGCGGGCGCTTTATTATGCGCCTAATTTTGGAGTGCGTCTGCTCATACATCAAGCGTACAGGGCTGCGCCAGTTTTTGGGCTGAAAGGATGACAGACTACTGGCGCAGCCCCGTACATACATGTCGCCTATAGTCCACCTGGGGTTCTTGACCACTAGTGAACTCAATTGCTTGTACACCCTTTTGCATTATCTAAATAATGCAGAAGAGTGTACCAAGATGATCGTTCTATTTCTTACTGCCTCAAAAACATTTCAGCTATGGAAGCCTTCATTAGGCTTTCATAATTTCCATGGTAACCAGTTGAAACCCCGCAAACTCATCGCGTGGGGGGAGAAATATGGGGGAGCCACAGTTCCTTATTCATTTACATTCTGCAGCCACATGTCTAGAGGCTTAATCTGCAGGGATTGGAGCCCCTTCCGATGTCTGCTGTTAGCAGCTAGTAACCAGCCAGCACCTGCCGCCTATTTAGCAGACTCTCTGTGTGAGCCTGTTACATAGCTCCTTACCAACAATAGGGCGTATCCATAAGTCCATTGTAGGTAAGGGTTAAAGGTTACCTTGGGCTCATCTGTGATCTGGCAGACTATTATACACTTTGCTCTTCAAGTGATGTTGGTTGGTCAACCACTCCTGGAGAGGAGAATAATTGTCTTGAATTTCCTCCATTTCTACAACTGTTGGAGTCCAAACTCTTTACAGATAGTTTTGTAAGTTTTTACAGTCTAGTGAACATCAATAACTCTTCTTTTGAGGTCTTCAAAAATCTCCTTTGTTTACTGCATAATACACTTCCATCGACATGTTGTGAAGATCAGACTTTGATAGATCCTTGTTCTTTAATTAAAACAGGTCGCTCGCTCACACTTGATTGTCATCCCATTGACTAAAGACATATGATTATGATTCACCTTCAAACTATCTGCTAAGCCTAAGGGTATGTTCACACGTCGTATTTGCGGGGCGTAATTCGGCGCATAATTGTGCTGTAATATACCCAAAGTATGCCCGCAAATACAGTAATTCATAGCTCTCATTGATAGCTATGATTACCTGCTGTTTTCCTCGGTGCACGATAGGCGCCAGGAGAAAGAAGTGACATATCACTGCTTCCCGATGCTTACGTCATCAGTGGGAGCGTTGGCCAGTGCGTACTTCTGAAGCAACAGGCGTAATGCAGGCGTATAGCAGTGCATACAGTACATGGCGCTATATACCTGCAATACGCAGTGTGAACATACCCTAAAAATTCACATATTTTTGCCCCTTTGACCCATTTAATTGATTTAGTTCTCTTTATAAAAACCTGTTGTAGTTTTAGGTCAAAGTTTTGGAGAAATATCAAAAAAAATTCTTGCAAGCACCTCTATAAATTATTGCCAAACACGTTCTCCACTATGGATGCGTTGAGATTTGCAGCACATGCACGCATGGTACATCTATACCGGCATAGGAAACAGAGCACAATTTTCTCTTTGCTGGTCCATTTTATGTCCAAACATAGATATCTAGGCCATATCTAATGGGGGAGTTTCCTGTGGATATATCTTAAAGGGGTTTTGCCATGAAGGCATTTCCTGCTTTCTTTGTTCTGCTTCAGCTTCAGTGTACTCAAAAGGGGGGCATGTGTGATTTGTGTGAACTGCATATCATCTGACCCAGCAGGCTGACATCACCATGTCTTTCTCCTCAGTGTGCTCACTCTAGTCAAACAAAAGTGTGTTTATGTAAAGAGTTGTTGGCAGATGTAAAGACTTCTGCCTTTCAGCATAGGGATTTTAGGTTTAAATCCCTTCAGGAGCCAAACATGTAGATTTTTTTTTTGTCTCAATGCACATACCTGATTGAGGTGTCTTTTTTCTTTTACTTTATTTACACTGTTTGACTAATTACTAAGGACAGGAGTAGAATGAGAGCACCTGGGGTTGAACACTCACTCAGCAGTGAATGTGTGTGATTACTAGGCAGGGAAGACACTGACAAAAGCTGCCTGAGAGGAGAGGGGAGGTCTGAGCATTTGCCAGGAAGAGGAGCTCTTATCATTGATCTCATCCCCTGGAGACAAGCTGTACACTATGGATCACTAAGGGAGCAGCTAAAACAAAAACGGTAGTGAATTGTTAAGAACAATGAATGGTGAAAATGTGTAACATTTAATTTGCAAGCTTCCCACGTCAATTTTATTTGTGGCAAAACCCCTTTAAATATCTGAGATGAAATTTCGATTGTATGTTATAGCTGCAGTTGAAATAGCTTGCATGTACTGTATGTTTTACATTAAACATTCTGTAAGGCTTTGATGGAACAGGATCTGAAGTATTTGTATTATTTAGTACAGTACATGTCCAGGTTAACATAACTGATTTAATCACTATACCCCCAAAAAAAGAAGAGGCGTTCAGAATCACATGTGATATAGTAGTAGATATACAGTCCTAGGATGGTAACTGTAATAGAAAATGAACACACTTAAGGGCGGAGTTCTTGTCCCAGGACAATGACTGCAATCTATACATATACAAATTAATCTGCTTCAGTGCTGAGTACAGGGCATAAGGCACAATGGAATGAGTTTGGATGAGATGGCTGACACAGGACAAGCTAAGCCATATTTAGGAGTTTGTATGAATCTCCCTTATAGACGATAATCAGAATTTCCTACATTTTCTTTCATAACAGGCTAACAAGACTGCACTAAATATAGTCTGGTAAGAAGAAAATGTAATAAGAAATATCATTTCGGGCTGTTTTGAGATAGAATGCTGTTCTGTTAATCATCCAATGCTAACATGGGGGGATAATCTGTATAGCATAAACATTTATTTCATACAAATTTTTCATTTTAGTCCAATGTGGTGTATTCCTTTACTCAACATCATCTTCATGCCAATTCTATAAAAATCACAACTTTATTTCTGAAGAGCCTGCAGCTTAATTTACATGACTTCAAACGATTGAAATGGTGGGAATTATGAGAGAGAACATTTAATTACCGTTTCACATTTTCTGGGACTTTTTCACTTTACTTCCCTATAAAATCCCCCTATTGATGTAACAATTATTACCAACGCTCATTGTTTAGCTTATGATGATCATGTGTATTGGATACGGTAGATCATTTAGCTGACAGCCATCAATCCGTAATCTTCTATTAAAGGGGTTGTCTCACTACAAGGATTGCTTTTTATGTTAAAGATCTTGCAAAAACAAGTCACTTTGCAATATGTGTTTATTAAAAATGTCCTACCTATTCTGATAAATCCCCTCTTGTATGGGCTGCATCAGCTCCTCAGGTGGCTATAGCTACAGACCTGTTCAATCTCTCATGATAGGCAGCCAGCACTGGTTGCTATAGCTACAGACCTGGTTTCTACTGCAGCCTAGTGGAAGCCAGTAAACACGCCCCTGAATTCAAAATGAAACCAAGAAAACAGGACTGAAGTAAGATGAATCAATGTAGTGAGAAAACCCCTTTAAGGGTATGTTTGCATGGCGTATTTTAGTGCATATATCAAGTGAAAATACATGCCGAAATACACCCAGAACAATGTTCACATGCCATAGACTGCAATGTAAAATATGTGCCATCAATCAGAGGCCGTTACTCTCGTATTTTTGTATGCGTACCACAATACACTGGGTTTTTTTTTAAGCTGGCCTATGAGTTACCATAATTGCGGGGCAATTACGAGTTGAAATATGCCCCGCAATTACGCTGTGTGAACATACCCTAAAAAAAGTCGACATGTCAATTCTTTCAGGCGTATATGCTTGAAGTATAGAAGTGTATAATTTCAACAGCGCAACTAACAAGTTTATGACATGCCAGTACACGGCGTAAATAATATGCCATGTGAACATCCCTAGCATATGCATTCAGGTCATTCAAACAGGCGTGATGTTACAATAGAGAGGTATAAGCAACTGCCAGACTTCCTCAGTGCCATATGTCTCAGGGGATAGCAATGGGATTAGGCATGTATACCTATCTGATTATTATTTCTCCAGTGGCAGACATACTTGATCCCAAACATATAATTTTGTAGAATATATAAGATAAAATCTATAAATCGTATTTTTTAAACAGAAGTTTTTAAGATTTTTTTTATATTATCAGGGACAACACAGAATTTATCAGTTAAACATTCAGTCATTTTGTACCTTCCCACCATGTGTTTTCTGAAAGTGGTGGTTACAATGACAGAAATGGCAAAAATTAATAATCCTTATGTGCTATTTGTATTCTTATTGCATGTCTCATTATTGGATGATATTACTGTAAGGAGAAAGTCACACGGTGTATTGTGGTGCACACAGGTACACACCGCAAAAACATTTTCGTTGCACTGTTGAAATTACATGCTTACAAGCCCGTAATTTCAACGTGATTATGACGTACAATGTCCCGAGACAGATATCTGCCTTAATGACATGTATATGTCAATTCTTTTCAGGTGCGCGCAAAATACGAGAGTAGAATATGCATTATCTCTATGAGAAGTGTACATTGTTTTGGGTGTATTTTGATTTGTATTTAGCTGCAAAATACGTGCTAAAGTACGCTGTGTGAAAATACCTATTTGTACATAGGTTATCACATTTCTAGTAGTGTAATATGTGAGTAATACCTGATGTAATGCCACCATTTTTGTTTTACTTTGGATTGAATTGTTACACTTTTAGATGTTATTGGAAGTTATACTAATATAACCTGCATTAAACCAATTTACCCTGAGGCTGTGTTTAGTCAGAATACCTCAAACCCATTTGGCCTGAAAAGTCTGGAGGCCTGGTTTAAGCACCAAGAGAGGTGAGTCTGTTTAAAAGTAGACCTCATTGGTGGATGGGCTCACACAGTTTGATCAAAATGTGCACAAATGTTTATGTATAGTAATTAAAGCAGTAATACAATTTAATTTATAGATTTAGTGTTCGCTTGTATCGTAATATTTAGTTTGCAATTTATCCTAGTTTTTTGTGTGTTGCAGCCATAGCAACATGTACCTGCCCAAACTAATTCATATTGTTTGGAGGTGCTGATCTATTTTTTTTTGTTTTGTTTTTTTGGGATTGTATGCATTGGGCGATAACATAAAGCATAATAATAAAGCAATATTTTCCAGATTTCAGGCTTCGTAAGCAATAATCTATTCAGATAATTCTACCTGACAAAGGCTGTATTTTTGTCAAGACCACCTGATAAAGTGGTGTGTGAAGAAATCATGTCACCTAATGGGATTTAGCGGGGCCCCCAAATCTTAGAGGCCTTGAATGGGGCCCTGCAAATCCCAGGGGTCTTGATCGGTGTCCCCAAATCTTAGGGTCCTTGATTGGGGCCCTGCAAATCTCACGGGCCTTGAGCGGGCCTCTCAAGCCTCCTGGGACCTGTGGGGCCTCACTCACAGCCCCTGGGTTGCTGGGCGTGGTTGGGTGGGCGGGGCGATGGGGGTTGTGGGGGGGGGGGCTTTAACAGGGCGCTTTAACTGTAGGGGGCCCTGTAATTTCTGATGGCAGCCCTGGGTTTTTACCCCAAAACACTCCGGCGTTCCCAGGTAAAACACCCAGTGAAGTTGTACTAGGTGCATGGAGAAGCCACTGTGGCCAGAAGAGATGAGTCCGATGTGAGGCTTCTCCCTGCCCCCCATTTTAACTGACAGCTCTCTCCCATGTTTGTCTATAGGGAGAGAGCTGTCAGTTAAGCTAAGGAGGTATGAAGAAGACGCACATCGGACTCATCTTTCCCAGGCACAGTGCTTCTCCCCGTACCCTGCACAACTTCACTGGGCGTTTTACCTGGGACCACCGCAGCGCTTTGGGGTAAAACACACAGGGTTAGGATCGTCGTTCGGGCAGCATAAAAAAGCTGACAGGTTCCCTTTAAGTATAGGCAATGCTCTGTGAGCTAAGGCCTGGTTCACAACTGGGAGTGAGGGGAAAAAATATCGGAAATCACTCCATCAGCATCTGTAGTTAAACATCTCTGCAACGGAGGTTTCAAATGAAATTTGTGAAGCTTACAAAGTATTGCTTAGAACTGGAAACAAATGCATTAAATTCTCAACTGAAAGCAACACTCTAAAGCAGGGTTCACACGGCTTATTCACGGCGTAATTGTGGGATGTATTTCGCCCGCAATTACGCCGTGTGTACGGGGGGCGGGAGCGGGGCAGGGCGAGGGGGCCGGCAACTTGCCGGCCCCATAGACATTCATTATTCACGGCGCGCATACGCCATGAATAATTGACATGTCACTTCTCTCCCTGCTCGCCGTATTGTGTGCGGGGAGGGGAGATGTAATCCATAGTTCTCTATGAGAACTGTGGATTACCGTAATGACTGGGATGTATTTCGCTCATATTTGAGCGCAGTACGGCGCGAATTACGGGCTGAAATACGTCCCACTTTAAGCCATGTGAACATAGCCTAAGGGTATGTTCACACAATGTACTGCAGCGCGTACAGTACGCGCCGCAGAACATCGTGTGCTTCGGGAGCTTGCGCTGATCAGCGCGTACTCCCGAGGCACTCCATATACAGGTCACTTATGCCCCCGCACATACAATACGATCGTATTGTACGAGCGGGGAGAGGAGGCGTAATCCATAGTTATCTACGAGAACTATGGATTACCGTAATTTCAGCGCGCATCTCGCGCCGAAAGTACGCCATGTGAACATAGCCTAAATATAAACATAACTGTTCTCATTCACTCACAACTTTTCATTTATACAGTGATTATGCTTTATTGAATTAGAAAACCCAAGGCTGTTAACACCATTGATATTAAAAATATGATTGTAAATTATTGCTGATAGTAGGAGTAGAAGTAGGAGAAAAGCTGAGGTCCCTTTTTACAGAACGTATCCTCTGGTTAACACCTTTAGGGTATATCCACATGACAATGACAAAATACTCATCGAATTCTACCTTTGAAAATCGTGTCGGAGAATTTTATTTGGATTTTAAGGTCATTTTTGGGGGGCAGATTCACAGTGAGTTCTAATTCATTTCTATGGGGCTTTCTAAACGGATTTGACATAAAAAATGTTTTGGACTTTTTTTACGTGAAATACACGGGAGATTGTACATGTTCTTTGAAGTAAAAAAAAACGGCAGCTTTGAAACTTCAGAAAATTCGAGTGGTGTAGACTTCAACTCAGACTTTCAATTGAGGTCTATGGGGTTGGTTTTACAGTCTGTTTTTGACATTTTTTTAAATCTTAATCAACGTACATTTCCGACTGGAAATACTTGTAGTATGGACAGACCTTTAGCTACTATACCAAACTGAATAATTTTTTTTGTTTGGTAGACCTAGCAGATCTGTGCACTAGGTGAACAATGAGGACAATTTGATGCCTAAAGGCTATGGTCACAGTTGAAATGGAAATAATGATTTTTCACTTGTGCTTATGGCTGCCTTTGGTTAAAAAGGTTGCACTAAGTTTTAGGCTACAACCTTCATTCCTTCATTGATTTGTAGACACCATAATATTCCGTTTGCAACCTGTTTCTAATGTCAGAATTTCTTCTGTGGGACTGTCCTCCGAGTAGTATATGTTGGATGTAAGCTTTGTGGCCCTCCTTTATGAAAATCATTTAAACGAAAGACTGTCTTTGTTGCCCATAGGACAGTCATAATACTAGACAGTTTTCATAAATGAAACCCTATTTGTTAAGAAGTCTACAATTTGCCACGGGTACTCTGCTTTCTCACTACACATGTACACAGCCTCAGTGATTCTTCCCCTTGCAACTGCTTTAGATCTTATATACACCTTTTGTAAGCTGCCCTCTTTGGATACTTTTCCCTTCTCCACAGTCTGATTTTCCCTATGAAACATCTCTATGTTCCCCGCTGCTATATTTAACACTAAAAGAAGTAAGAAGGAAGGGAAGAGATCCATTAAAAACAGAAACATTGCTTTAATGAATTTGTCTGCGATTCTGCAGGACAGTAAAGTAGATATAGGACTTACACAGCTTTCACTGCAGCATAATGGTAGGACATTTTTAGTGAAGACCCTTTTTAAGGTTGCTTAAAAGGGTATTCTGACCACATTAATTAGATTTAAATATGTAGGTAAAGATAACTAAAGACTATTAACAAATACATTGCTGTTCTGATTTTGATTCCTTTCAGAGGTAGAGCTGTTCTAATCTCCTGCTTGTTTCTAGGTTACTGACCAATTCTCTCTGCTCTAATGAGCTCCAGCAGTAGTGACTGGGATGGTCCGGCAGGTGATGTCACTCCCGACTGTGTCCTGTCTCCAGCACAGGAGCATGTTAGGGCCAGTTCACACAGCTTATTGCCGACATAATTGCGGGACGGATTTCGCCCCGCAATTACACCGGCTGTCATGCAGCGGGAGCGGGGCGGGGGCCAGCAGCTCGCCGGCCCCATAGGCATTCATTATTCACTGCGCGTACACGGCGTAAATAATTGACATGTCACTTTCTCCCCGCTCTGCGTATTCGCCGAGCGGGGAGAGAAGACGGAATCCATAGTTCTCTATGAGAACTGTGGATTACCGTAATCCCTGGGACAGATTTCAGCCGGATTGCAGTGCAAATACGGTGCGCAATACAGCTGAAATCCGTCCCAGAATAAGCCGTGTGAACGAGCCCTTAATGTTTCTTACTGACAAACGTTAATTCTGTAGACTTTTGTGCTTCTGTTTAAAGCCTTTAATTAACAATGTCTCGCTAGCAGGTTCAGCTAGGAATAGCAGAGCTAATACGCCATTTACTGGTGTAGAACCGCCACAGCTTGAACAGCCTGAAACTGGCCGTGAAATGCAGCCTCTGTGAAAAAGCATGGTGAGAACACTTCTTTAATTTTGCATTTAGGAAGTGAAAGAGCAATTTAAAAAAATCAATGTATAGCTGTGCATTTCCTTTAAGACCCTATTTCACCATTTGATCCCTGATGGCTATCTGCAACAGAGCTGCCTGGTCTATCCCTATCCCCATACATTAATCATAGAAAACTGGTTGGAAAAGGAGGCTTCAGAGATCAGAGATGTGACCAAAAAGGGCCTCTATCAGCTGTATCTCAGCTGCGTCATGTTGCTATATTCTATGTTTCTGCTGCCTTACACCTACAATAAGTACAAAATTCTATTTTTGATTCTAGTAAGAAACAGCAGATGTCTACTTCGTCCCAATAAAGTATTATTCTTTTCTCGATTTGTCTTTTTTTCATACTGGTACAAGGACTAAGGGGAAAGTGAAAGAGGTTTTTTTGTACTCCTTATAGTTTAATTAGTGCTTAACACCTGTCTAAATTTGCGTAGGGACCAAAGCCCAAATGTATGTGTTGCTTGGACTAGAAAAATATGTAAGTCACAATTTATCTCTTTTACCTTCATAATTAGCTATATTTTCTTTTTCTTTGTAGCATATAGTTACACTGATAAAGACACAGGTCCATCAGGTTCAACCTTACGATGATACAAGAATAAGGCTATGTTCACACGGCTTAAAATGGGGCGTATTTCAGTCCGTAATTACGCACCGTAGTGCGCAAATTAAGGCTGGAATACGTCCCAGTCATTACAGTAATCCACAGTTCTCATAGAGAACTATGGATTACGTCTCATCTCACTGCTCGGTGAATCCACCACGGGGGGAGATAAGTGACATGTGAATTACCAGCGGCGTATACGCGCCACTAGTAATGATAGTCTATGGGCCGGCAAGGTGCCGGCCCCCTGCTCCCGCCGCCGTCCACACGGCGTAATTGTGGGACGTAATTACGCCCTGCAAATAAGCCGTGTGAACATAGCCTAACTCTAAGATTAATTATAATACTTGTTGATGTTTGTTATTAGATAAGTTTCTGCTATTATCAGCTCTTAAGTTGGAAATTCTTCAGTTCAACTATCCTAACTAAACAACCCTTTCTTATATGTGTGTTTAAATTACATTTATCCCACACATAATGAATATGCCTCAGTAAAATCTTAACTAGGAATAAATCACAAGTGCCTTTCCCACAGTATATTGAGTGCAAAGATAGCAGTCACTACCAGGCCATCGATCCTGGGGGGCCCAAGGGCCTTCCAGACACATTAGAACATAGTTGCCAACTTTCGAAAATGAAAAAGCAGGAGAATTTAGTGGGCGGCGCGTGTAGCGCGCCGCGGCAAAAACTTTGCATGGACCACGACCCATCTTGTTGGTTATGCCACGCCCCTTCAAAAAAGCCACACCCACTACACACTAAATGCATAAGGCTTTGGAAGAAAGCAGGTAGATGCCCTTTAGCCAGGTAGTAGCCCCCCATAACCAGGTAGTGCCCCTTACAGGCCGGTAGATGCCCCTTGTAGCCAAGTAGATGCCCCTCTGTAGCCAGGTTAAGCCAAATTTTGTAGCCAGGTAGATGCCCCCCTTTGTTAGCCAGGTAGGTGCCCACCATTGTTACGCCAGGTTAGGTGCCCCAATGTTAAGCCAGGTAGGTGCCCACCATTGTTAGCCAGGGTATGGTGCCGCCCATTGTCAGCCAGGTTAGGTGCCCCCAGCATTGTTTGCCAAAAGGGAGTGCCACTCCACTGTTTGCAAGGTAGTGCCCCCATTGTTTGCAGGTAGATGTCCCCTCTGTTGCCAGGTAGATGTCCCCTCTGTTGCCAGGTAGTGCCCCCTCTGTTTGCCAGGTAGTGCCCCCATCTGTTAGCCAGGTAGTGCCCCCATCTGTTTGCCAGGTAGATGCACCCTCTGTTGCCAGGTAGTGCCACCTCTGTTGCCAGGTAGTGCCCCTCTGTTGCCAGGTAGATGCCCCCCTTGTTAACCAGGTAGTGCCCCCTCTGTTAGCCAGGTAGTGCCCCTCTGTTAGCCAGGTTAGTGCCCCCTCTGTAGCCAGGTAGTGCCCCCATCTGTTAGCCAGGTAGTGCCCCCATCTGTTAGCCAGGTAGTGCCCCCTCTGTTGCCAGGTAGTGTCCCCTCTGTTGCCTGGTAGTGTCCCTCTGTTGCCAGGTAGTGCCCCCATCTGTTAGCCAGGTAGTGCCCCCTTTGTTGCCAGGTAGTGCCCCCTCTGTTGCCAGGTTTATGTCCCCTGTGTTGCCAGGTAGTTGTCCCCTCTGTTGCCAGGTAGTGCCCCCTTTGTTGCCAGGTAGATGTCCCCTCTGTTGCCAGGTAGTGCCCCCTCTGTTGCCAGGTAGTGCCCCCTCTGTTGCCAGGTAGTGCCCCCTCTGTTAGCCAGGGAGTGCCCCATCTGTTAGCCAGGTAGTGCCCCCATTGTTGCCAGGTAGTGCCCCTCTGTTGCCAGGTAGTGCCCCCTCTGTTGCCAGGTAGTTGCCCTCTCTGTTAGCCAGGTAGAGCCCCCTAAAGCTAATAAAAATTAAATAATAAAATCCACTTACCTTCCCAGGCTCCTGCAGCGTGGCCGCTCCCGACCGATCTCTTCAGCGGCGCAGGGGGAAGTGAGAGCAGCCGCGCGTCACTTCCCCCTGCGCCGTTGACCTGTATGTACGGCGCACACACCGGCGCCGTACATACAGGGAGAGGAGGGAGGGGGAGCGATCCCTCCTGCCTCCTCCCGCACAGTGAGACGCGGGGCGGTGAGCGGCCGCTGCGGCCGCTGCACCGCCTGTAGGAGCGGTCCCGCGGCGCGCAAGAGTAGCGCACCTAGCGCTACTCTTGCGCCGCGGTTAATTTAAAGGACCCCCGCGCCTGCAGGCGGCGGGAGGAGGAATGCCAACTCCCCCGGGAGGGGGCGGAGGGGACCCCAAATAGCGGGACCCCCCGCCAAAAACGGGAGAGAGTGGCATGTATGCATTAGAAGACACGTGTATTATAAATGGCACTTGGTAGGTGGTGTCCCTTTCATAGATTTTGCACTGGGGCCCATAATATTTAAGTACAGCTTCTGTTGCCAACTTTGCCAACACATTTATTTATACATGTAAATGAGACTAGTTCTATGGCTATGAACTCTCTCCAGCTCTTTTATATCCTTTTAGTGGAGCCCAAAACTAAATACTGTATTCCATATGTGATCTTGTAATGAGTTTATAGAGGCACAATATCACATCACAAGTTTTTAACTCCTTTGCTTTACACACTAAAATATTATTTGCTTTTGCAGCTGCTGCTTGATATTGTGTACTGCTGCTTAGCTTACTTGTAAGTTGAATATCTAAGTCATTCTCTTATTTTTTATCCCTAGTTTTATTTCATTCATTGTATATGTACAAATATTATTTCTGTAGACTAGCAGCAGTACTTTACATTAAATTACTTTGCATTACAATTCATCTGCCAAGTTATCGTCAAAATTGCCAGCATATGTAGGTCTTTCTGGAATAGTTTATAGTCAAGCTAAGTTTTAGGCACCCTACAAAGTTTTGTTGTATGAGTAGAAACTGACTTCTTACTTTCAACCTTATCTATAAGGTCAATAATATAGAGTTTAAAAAGGAACTAGGATCTAACACAGATCTTTGTCTGACTTTCACCTATTTTTAGTATGCACAATACTCTTTACAACAACTCCTTGTTCTTTGCTACCACCATGCTTTACAGTGGGGATGGTGTGTTTAAGCTGGCTTTCCTCCACACAGTTTTTGACATTTAGGCCAAAAAGTTCAATTTTACTCTCATCTGACCAGAGAACCTTTTTTCACATGCTTGCTGTGTCCCCTACATAGCTTTTTGCAAACTGGATTTATTATGGCTTGCTTTCGAAAAGCGTACACAGAAAACTTTCTTCTTGCCACTCCTCCATAAAGGCCAGATTTGTACTATTAGTACAAATAGTTGTCCTGTGGACGGATTCTCCCACCTGTGCTGTAGATCTCTGCAGCTCCTCCAAAATGATTCTCGGCTCTTTGCTGCTATTCTAATTAGTGCTCTCTGGACTGACAGTTTAGTTTGATGACCATGACTTTGTAGGTTAGCAGTTGTGCCATACTCCCTCCATTTACAGATGATGGATTGAACAGTGCTCTGTGAGATGTTTAGAGCTTGGGCTATTTTTTTAAACCTAACCCTGCAATACACTTTGCCACAACTTTATCCTTGAGCTGTCTGGTGTGTTCCTTGGTTTTCAAAATGCTGTTTTTTCACTAATGTTCTCTTACAAAACAGCTGTAGTTATACTAAGAATAAATTACAAACATATGTACTCTATTTACTAATTAAGTGACTTCTAAATGCAATTGATCACACTGGTATTTCATTTAGGTGTATCAGAGTACCGGGGGCTGAATACATACTGTATACATGCCACTCTTTCCAGTTTTTACATTTGCAAACATTTGGAAAAAGCACGTATCATTTTCTTTACACTTTGTGTTGCTCTATTACATTAAATATTAATAAAAACATTTACTACACATACGAGGGGCGTTCATTAAAGATTTCCCCTGAGCTACTTCCTGTTGACTGAGAGCAATGAAACTTGGCACAGCTATTAGTTCTCTACAAAATGGGGCACCTAGAGACACACACTTTTCCTATCTCTTTAAACAACTGTAAACACCTTGCTTGTAGAAGTCAACAGGTTGCTCCAAAAGCCACGTTGTGACTTTGGAAATCAGAGTCTCATCATCTGCTTGCCCTTCAAAATTAACTTCATTTTTGGAAAGAGGTGGAAGTCCAATGGTGCGAGGTCAGATGATTAAGAATTTCAAAGCCACAGGAGCATGCTTTCATTTGGGCAACTGTGACTTGTGAACTGGTGCATTGTCTCGCAGAAGGCGGACACCGTTCGTGAGCATGCCACGTCTCTTGGTTTTGATGGCCTCCTGCAATTTCTGCAGCAGTGAAGCATAGTATTCCCCAGTGATCATGGTAACCTTTGCTAGGAAATCCATCAATACTACTCAGTGCTGATCCCAAAATACTGTGAGCCTAACCTTGCCTGCCGAAGGTGGGGCACATGCCTTCTTTGGAGGCGGTGAGTCATGATGCTTCTATTCCATCGACTGGAGTTTAGTCTAAGGATCATAGTGATGGACCGAGCTTTCATCCTGAGGGATCAGACTGTTGAAAAAGTCCTCATGGTTTCCATGGCACATCGTCAATAGAGCCTGAGAGCATTTGACTCATTCCTGCTTCTGGGAAGGTGTGAGCAGCAGGGGAACCCAGTGAGCGGATGCCTTATGCATGTGAAGATGGTCTTGGATGTTTTTTCCACAGACCTCACACTAATCTTGACATTTTGGGCTAGGTGCCCAATGGTTATGCAGCGATTTTCCAAAATGGCAACCTCTACTTGCTGGATGATGTATTAATCAATAGCAGAATAGGGTCACCCTGGAATTGGAGCTGTTTGCACTGAAGTCTGACCACATTTGAGTTGATGATGCCAGTTCTTGACTAACATCATTTGATGGGGAATCATCACCATAAACATCTTTCATCCCATCGAACTTCTCCTTTCAAGCCTTTGCAGCCTTTCAATAAAGGAACTTGATGACTGCTCTGTATTTCACTGCATCCGTTGTCAAATCTCACACCACTTCAGCACCTGTAAAATCAAGACCGTTATCAGTTCTGAGTTTCAAATTGGCACATAACCTATAGAGACTTCTATCATTACACATGTGCAGTTTCAGCGTCCTGTAATAAATAGAAGTGGAATGCCTGTAATTTAATGGAAAACAAGTGCCCATGTGCCACCAGACCTAACTGGAATAAGGCCAACCTGGGCCAAAACACCGCATCTACAAAATTTTTGGACAAATAAAAATTTACAATTTAGCCTAGAAATGGCCCTAGTCTCAGGCTCCTTAATAATATAAACCTAGGCTCAGAATGGCCCACAGGAAAACAGGGGAAACCCCTGGTGGATTCCTGAGCATGACAGACCTGAAGATTCTTTTCAACTGCATAGACATCCTTGAAAAAGAGACAGAAACACATAGAGAAAGAGACAAAAGTCAGAGTATAACAGGCATGTACGGTAGTTGGAGGATGGGCCCACAGAATCAACTCTACTGGTGGGCTTCACAGTCAATGCCACCAGTGGGTTCTAGGTATTCCAGTCTGACACTGTTAATAAAAAAACAAATATTATTTACTATCTTTACTGTTGCAGCATTTTATTCTCAGTTTATTTAAAGGGGTTTTCCCTCTAGGAAGATTAGCGATCAACACAAACAGTGGTTTCTATGGTAACATGCATACCTGCTATGTGATTAGCTAAGAGCAGGAGTGAAGTCATCCCATGGACGGCCTGAAGGGACTGAGCAGTGAGTGAACTAATTACTGCTGTACACAAAAGATACAAGAGCTGTGAGCACTGAGAAGCAAGGAGTTATCTACAATTGTGTTAAAGGTACCATTCTCCTGCTCTTTCTCTGGGATGATGTCCCTCCTGCCTCTCAGCTAAACAGGTATGCAGGATTTCCATAAAAACAACTGTTTGTGTTGAAAGCTAATCTTTCTGGTGAGAGAACCCCTTTAACTATTGTCGAGTTGTATCATTCAGTACTAATTTAATGATCCAAGTTGCCATCTTGTAATAGCAGTTTATACTACAATGCATAATCAGGACTACACAAAGGTTAATAATAGAGTAGGTATGACAATGAAAAATGCACCAAAATGCAGGTTTATGGAAACAAATTTTAAGAAGCCAAAGAAAGTGCAATTTGAGTGATTGCAAAATTGTACAGTCGTTATATTTGTTAATAGTATTTGTAATATATTGTTCGCCATACATGGGGTTAACACTTAATATTGATAAGATAGAAAATGTTTGGTTATTTATGTATAATCCCATTTAGTTATGTGGCCAAAAATAGTTACCAGGGAATACTTGTTTCTATAGCAGATAAAAAAAATATAGATGTCCTGGATTTTTTATTCTTACCTATACCACAATTTGTTCACTACTTTTATTTTAACAAATTCTTAGGGGACGTGTATGAAAACTGTCTAGGTCTAAGACTTTCCTGGTTGCCCATAGCAACCAATCAGAGCTCCCCTCTCATTCTTTCAGAGCACTATATGAAATGAAAGGGGAGCTCTGATTGGTTTCTATGGGCAACAAAGAAAGTCTTAGACCAAAACATTTTTCATACATGTTCCCCTTAGTATATATGTTACTTGTTTGGTTACAGTATGTGTAAATAGACTCGTTATACAGAACTGACAGATTGCTGGCATGTATACAGATTATTAGAATTAGGTGATAATAGTACTTAAAGGGGGAATACAGTTCAAATCATCTGATATTTCACAGAAATGTAAAAAAAAAAAAAAGACCACCACTGATTTTTTTTAACTAAAGCTAGTGCTTGAAAGGGTATTTACACCACATTGATTGGCTGTAAACATGTAGGAAAGGTAATATAGATTAAAACCAAATACATTGCTGTTTTGATTTTAATTCATCTTAGAGTTTGATGCGGTCTTATCTCCTGTCTGTTTACACAAACTTCTCTAGTTATTGAACACCTATATGTGCTCCAGCAGCCCTTGCCGGGATAGTGATGTCCCTTCCGGCTGTGTCTTGTCAGCAGCACAGGAACTCGTTTATCTTTCTTACTGACAAACGCTAACACTTTAGAGATCTTATATACCAAAAGAAAAGAGGACTTAATACCCATATTTAATAAAAGAAATAGCTTTATTAAATTGAAAAATAAAATAATTATTAAAATAAACGAAACATAAAAAAACAAAGAATATTTGTTTAACTTTGGACGACAAACCAACACAAAACCAGGACTCAAGCAAGTGAACATAATTACACATATTTTAACAAAATGAATCCCTATTTAGTACATCTCAAACATCCTTTAGTTACCCTCTGCTAATGTAGCTAGATTATATAAATAAAATGACTTTATAGCATAAAGGATCAAAATATATTACCCATAATGGATAGTTCATGCTGCTTGTGCCCGACGCCAACGTACGTTTCACCACTGCTTCCTCAGGGTGTGTCAATTTAATAAAGCTATTTCTTTTATTAAATTTGGTATTAAGTCCTCTTTTATTTTGGTATATAGTATATTTTTGAGTGCCATTACCTATATATTACCTATATATAATTTTTGGAGGTATTATATATGGTTTTGAATACCTGGCCAAAGTATTTCTTTAGAGTCTTTTTTGTGTTAATCCTTTAGAGATCTGTAGCCTTGTGGCCTACTGTTAAAATCCCTCCATCACCAATGACCCTCTAACAGGCTTCGCTAGGATTAGCAGAGCTGATATGCCAATCACTGGTGTAGAACCTCCCACAGCCTTACCAGAAAGTGTGAGCCTAAAGCTGACTGCAGCTCTTTGAAAAAGCATGGTGAGACAATTCCTCTAAGCTGGCTGTGAAAAGGGGGCTCTGTAAAACTTGATCTCTAAAAAGGAGCTTAGTGGCAAAATTCACAACAGGTGTTTGATCCCTGAATGGCCCAATTCCATGTGAATGCCACACAACTCCAGGCATGTTTAAGGGAGGTGAGAGGCAACCGAGTGTCATGTCAGACCATTCGTAACCATTTACAGCAGCGTGATCTGTGTACTAGATGACCTGACCACACCACCAGGAACAGGCATCATCGTCTTGTATGTGCCAGAGAGCATCTACATTGGACAAGGGACCAGTGCTGTCCAGTGATGAAATTTCGATTCAAAATGTTGGCCGCCAACGATGCTGAAGACATCAAGGAGAGCGCTATGCATCAGCCTGGTCAGGTACTCTTGCTGGTCGTCTAGCACGCAGACTACACATGTAATGGTTACGAATGGTTTGATGTGACACTCGGTTGCCTCTCACCTCCCTTAAACGTGCCTGGAGTTGTGTGGCATTCACATGGAATTAGGCCATTCAGGGATCAAACACCTGTTGTGAATTTTGCCATTAAGCTCCTTGTTAGAGATCAGCAAGTTGTAGAAAAGGTACTAAAACACTGAACAGTTGGAGATGTGTGTTCTAAAGTTAAAGGGGTTTTCTCACTACATTGATTCATCTTACCTCAGTCCTGTTTTCTTGGTTTCATTTTTAATTCAGGGGCGCGTTTACTAGATTTCAGGATAGATGAAACAGGTCTGTAGCTATAGTGACCTGAGGAGCTGATGAAGCCCATACAAGAGGGGATATCTAGGAATAGGTAGGGCAATGTTAATGGATACATATTGCAAAGTGATTTGTTTTTGCAAGATCTTTAACATAAAAAGCAATCCTTGTAGCGAGACAACCCCTTTAACATAAAAAGCAATCCATGTGGTGAGCCAACCCCGTTAAGAGATGGTCTCACTTAGTTCATTTAAAATAAAATTCAAGAAATTTTCAACCAAAAGCCAAATATCCCTAACTTTTCATGAGTAGTGTATATCAAGGGTTAATATAGAGATCTCTCCCATGATCTATTTATACCCAGGATTCTCTCTAGAACAAGGGGGCATCTTCTATGACTAGAGGAAAGAAGGTTTCTACTTAAACATAGAAAGGGGTTGTTTACTTTACGGCTAGCTCTACATGGAATTGAACAAAAAACTAACTGAAAACCAAATCCTAAAAATGTTTTTCGTCCAGTGCATGTCAAAAACTGTAAAAAAAAAAAAAACTGCAGTTTTTTAGCACGTTTTGTGTTTTTTTGCTATGGATTTCTGCAGAAAAAATGTGGCAAAAAATTTCCACCGCTTCACATAGACTCCAATAGTAAATTTTCGGCCCTGCGCTGTCATTTTTTGCCACATGTTTCAAAAAAACAACCAGCAGCGAAAACAAGCAGAAAAAACCTTCTGTGGAGACAACAGAAGGTTTTTACTATTAAAGTCTATGGGACTTGTTTTCAGTCGTTTTTTCAACGGTGTTTAAAAACAAAAAAGGCTGAAAAAACAACTGAAAATGTATGCAGTGGAGACATAGCCTAAGAGCAGTGAGACTGTGGAACTCTCTGCCAGAGGAACTTGTCGTGGTGACTTCAGTAAAAGAGTGAAAAAGGGTCTGGATACATTTCTAGAGTGTAATAACATAACATGTTATAGTGACTAGGATTCTGGAGAAGGGTCTGGATACATTTCTAGAGTGTAATAACATAACACGTTATAGTGACTAGGATTCTGGAGAAGGGTCGCTGATCCAGGGATTTATTCCGATTGCAAGATTGGAGTCATGACAATTGGCCTTTACGTCATAGTACAATATTCTGGACTGGATATACGTCTGTCTTTTTTCAGCCTTACAAACTGTGTAACCATGTAACTATGCAGTAGATATTTTAGACAATAGGTCATCTCTTACCCTGGTCATTTCAGTGGAGCTTCTTTAAGTGCAGTTTATAAGGGGTCTTTGCAGAGTTATACCAGGATGGTATTAGGAAGGGAACTGGAGAGAACTGTTACAAGCCATTCAAACTAAATTACAACTTTATTTAGTATGTTTAAATGCTCCTTTCTCTGCCATCACACCTGCTATACTAAATACTTTAATCTCCATTTTAGCTGCTGATCATCTCCACACCTACCACCTTTTAATGATTTTGGTGGATTCAACCCCTCTCTCCTTCCCTTGCCCATGTGGAGCGTATGCACAGCTCACATGCAGTCCTAACATTCTTTAATCACCTAAACCATCTCAATATGCAACACTAAAGTTGGTCTCATAATCACTAAACCATCTGCTGTCTCTCCATTCTTCTATTAGCTGCAGGGTACATCGTTTCTAAACCTGGCCTACCTTCTTTTCTACTCACATCAACACAAAAAAACATGCAAATCTGGTTAACATTTGTTGTATGTATTTTAAAGACTTTAACTGAGCACTCGGGAACTCTCAGCCGCTGTGCAACAAAATCCCCATAATTCATGACTTCTTTCTTTCAAACTCTGTAAACTTGCTGGTTCTACCAGTTGCATGGCTTCAACAGCGTGATACTGCTTCCTCTGCTGCTCTAACTTATAGAGGTGTACCTTTTCCTCATGAGCTAAAAACAGGTGCAGTGGATTCTGAATACTCCTTTATCCAGAATGTGACTTCCATGTCATCACCCCAGAGCCCTAAGTCGCACACCCCTCTTTGCAGGTCCACAGCTCTAGACTATTCTGCCCATTTTTCCTGTATGTATCTACCACCTCCCGAGCCCACTTTGGCAAGTCATAGAACACTTTGCTACATGGCTTCCTTATTTTCTGCCTTGTGAAATACCTGTTATTATTATAGGTGACTTGAACATCTCCATTAACGACCCAATCTCCCCATCTGCTCATTGAGTTCTATATTTAGCCATCTCCCTAGGTCTTTCACATCTTACTAATTCTAATGTGCACAAAGATGGGAATTCACTTGATCTGATCTTCTCCTGCTGTTGCACAGTTTCTGATTCTCATTTACCACTGCAGATGGTGGAAAACTTGGCACATGCCTCAAATTGCTTACTTTTTTGGTGTTCTAGATGTGCCAAATGTCTGTAGAGAAAGTCACACATATCTTCAGATTTCCTCCATGCTTCAAGCCTACAACTCTGCCCTTCACCCACTGGTTTAGCTAGAGTGGTGGAGTGGAGGGTGCACCGCAACAATTTCCAACTCTACTGGACTACCGGGACAACGCAATTGCAGGGTTGCCATAGCAGCCAAAGGACAAATAATGTCCTCCTCTTCTGCCATGTAAAGGAGCCCATTAGGTTCTAACACACACAGTCCAATAGGCTGCTTGTCACATAAACTATAGTACATAGTAATACAGTGATATATAGCTACTGTATGTGTTACGGAATCTGTTTGGGTGAAATGTCTATTTCATCCTACAGATGGCATCTGTGTCTAGGCACACCCTGTGTGTGTTAAGGGTTAATACGCGGACTTGGCTTTAAGATGGCGCTGGGTCTCGAAACTACACAAACACCATTCTTAAACTGCAAGCGGGGGAGACACGGTACCTAATAAGAAGAACAAATAGAGATAGTTTATGCATGCCACATATTATATACGTATTGCTTTGCTCCTGGCACGTAAAAGATGCTTATATAACCCGTTGTTGCTTAATAAAATACAGGAAATGCTGCCAAACTTTTGACTGTGTGGTGTGCTCTGTGCACATGCATAAATCTCTATAGAAACATTTTGGCTACCCCACTTAGACGTAGGAACCCCCTTGCGGTTCTATCTAAATCATATGTATTAAAAAAGTGATTGAGCGATCGCATATTGGGACAAAAAAAAGAAAAAGCAAATAAATTGTGTGAACACATTTTAAAAGAGATAAAAATACAAACACAAAATCCCTAATTCCCAATAAAAAAAACACTTTTATTAGGAAAAAATGCACATAATAGGTATTGTCACATGTGTAATCAATAAAATGTAATCTATAAAATTATTTTGTTATATTATCTGTGTAGTGAACACCACAAAAGATAAAAACCATGCTAGAACTGCCTTTATTTTATCCAGCCTCACAAAAAATTGAATGAAAGGTGAAGAAAAAAAACTTATGTATCCTAACATGATACCAATTAAACCAAAATGTATCACTCAAACAAAAAGCGTAAGCATGACAAAGACAATTTTTTAAGTGGCAATTATGAATTTTAATTGTGAGGAGGGGCCTGTAAAAAAGATATGTGACCTGAAAAGTGGGGTGTAGCCTCTAAAAAAGTGTGAAAAACTGGACAACAGCAAAATTTCTAGCTATGCCTCGCCAAATAAGCCTATTTTACCACTCTTAGCACTTTAATATATGATAATCCAAAATGATCCAGTGATCATACTTTTCATCCCCTCCTCAAAAGGGTTGTCCATTCATGTAAAAAAGGGTGTGCTGGTTAGGAGGGCAAGAGTAGCAGAGGTTTTGTTTAAGACTTCCAAAACAACATATGCTTTTTAAACAAATTGACAACCCCTTTAATCTCGGTGTCTAAGAGAAGGCCACTAAATTGAGTACATCTAGAATGAAATAATCTACCAGTCCCTTAGCAGTATCTACCTATTACCTGCATATGTGATCCTATTCTCTCACACCTCATCAAGATTCTCTCCCTGGTTGTCATCATTACCCACCTAACTAGAGCATTTAATCATTTTCTTTTTCTGGTATCTTTTCCTCCTCTTATACACATGCCATCATAACATCATTACTACATAAAATGGTGATTACTCTCTAATTTCTTCTGCATGTCTAAAGTGCTTAAAAGTTTATTCTACTCTCAGCTCTTTTTTAGGGACCTTACAAGGGCACTTCCATTCCATCACAAAGGAGTATTTTTGTTAAAACCAATATTTCTTGAAACCTTTTTTTTTTTTTTTTTAGAATTTTTGTATTATTTTTTTTTTCACTTCGGCAGTCCCAAGAAATTAAAAATGACACATAAAATATTGTCCTTATCTAGCTAGAGGTAAAACTTCTGAATGGCAGGGCAGACTAATCTCAGTTTACTTCAGCTGCTGCTTAACTCTATGTAGTCTTATTACAAATAGAAGGTAATGACAATGATTGCGCTATTGTTCTCTTGACAGGGATAGATTAAATTAGACCATTAGGTCATTAGGCAATGACCCAAAACACATTAAAGGAAAATAGGGTAATTTGTTTCTGCACTTGGGAGGAGGTTTCTTCATACTTATTAGGTGCTTCTATTAATACTACACTTCTCAGGCCGTAGCCAGCTTGAAAGAACGACCGTCAATCAATCTTCTCAGTGCTGTGCTATCAGAGCTCACAAAAGGGATGTCAATGAGAATAATGTATGTAAGGGAACTTTAATAGTGGCATATTGCATGTCCGTATATGAAAAAAAATTGATCATAGAGTCCCTTTAACAATTTGGTTTCCACAGCTTACAATGTACAGAAATTGCCTTAAAGGAGTTGTCTCCCTTCAAAGTTTCAGAGAATGCATGAATGAAATACTCTGTCACTTCCTGGTTCAGACTGATTCATCTGCATACAGCTCCATGCTTGTACAGCTCCTTGCCCTGCTGTGCTTTCAGATGCTAATTAGATCAGATTCGCTTCTTAAACTACTAACAGGACTTCTTATCTGATCCCCAAAACAAAAGCCCTAATTACAGTTCTGTTTATTTTACATAAATCAAGCTTTTTACTGCTGAGCAGCACAGGACACTGCTGTGACCTGTGTGATGATGTCACTCTCTGTTATCTCATTGAACAAACAGCAGGGGGAGAATTGTTTACAGGTGGGTTACTGAGGGAACTGAAATAGCCAGGGAGGTCATAAATTCACTTGTATCTCCTTAGGGAAAACAGGGGAACAAAGCAATATATTTGGAAAATGTCTTTATTTTGTGTTCCCTACAATTTGAAAGCTATTCTTTGTAGCGAGACAACCCCTTTAACTGAAGCATTAAAGGATCTCTAGATGGCTACATTTAATGGCAACTGTTCTCTTTCTTTTTTTTTCTGGATTTTTCTGCAGTGTTTGACACTGTAGACCACCAATTTCTATTCAGCATGCTCAATTCTATTGTCCTAAAGGATACTGTTCTTTCTTGGTGTTCTCCCTAAATCTCTTACCACTTTTCTTTGTATTTTATGTACTTTTCCCACTCCTTTTCGTCTTCTCCTCTAAACTGTCCGTGTTGGGCAATCTATCAGCGAACTTGGCTTTCAGAAGCATTTCTACATTGAAGAAACCGAATGTATTTCGTCCCATGACATTTGTTTAGCAATACTTCTAAAACACCAGTGATTGTCCACTGTCTAACATCATGTCATCTTTTTATCTAAAACTGAATCTTACAAAAACTGAGCTTTTCTGTTTCCGGCATATACTGAACCAAACATTCTGATATTTTCATTTTATTTTGCAAAACCACCATACTTACTAGCCAGGATGCTTGCTGTCCTGGGGTTATGTTTGTCTCAGATCTTCCTTTACTATCTATACTCAGTAACTCACTTGCTCATGTCAGCTGCACCTTAAAAACATCTCCAGAACTCAGCTCATTTCTCACTGCAGAACCAACCAAAATTCTTATTGTTGCTTTGATTTGTTCTTGTCTAGATTACTGTACTTCATGACTAATTATTCATGCTCTCCTCTCCAATCTATCCTGAATGCAGCACCCAAACTTAGCTTTGTGTCCAACTCCTACACTGATGCCTCTACCCTGTCTTGGTTACGACACTAGTTGCCCGTCTACTATAAAACACAATTTAATCTTCTCAATCTCACCCACAAAGGTACCTGCGGTCTGTACCTCCCTACATCTCCTCTATCAGCTACATCTTTCACTTAACCATGACTCTACCAATATGGCAACACCATTGTACAAAGCAATCACCTTTACATCTTTTTTTACTTTTGACTTCCTCATATATTTTATGCAGGGTCCTTACCTTTATAGTTTGAATTCTTGATTAATTTGTTAGCCTGAAATATCTGATTTTGCCTGTACATGAACCCTCTGAATTATAATTGCTGTAGAATATTATGGCGCTATAGATAAAATTTATATTGAAATCAATGGCAGTTTTCAAATCACAGACTTTACATTTATATTTTGATATTATTTTCCTTTAAGTTGTTTGAGTATTCAAAGACCTACCTAGGTGAAAGCCATTAATAATGTGCAGAAACTCTCTGTTATCCCTCACGCCATATTTCACTCCATACTTCTTTCTCTGACAGCTTTTCAGTTTTTGGCTGCTTGCTGGTCCAAATGCACAAATTAAGGATTGTCCTGACAAACAGCATATGATAGATAACTCATAAAGTAAATGTAAATAGAAATTAAAGGGGTTGTCTCACTACAAAGAATAGCTTTTAAAATGTAGGGGACACTAAATGAAGACGGTTTATAAATATATTGCTCCTCTTTTTTTATTAAGGAGCTATAAATGATTTTATCACCTTCTGAGGGCTCTCAGGTTTCCCAAGTGACAGACCTGTGTACTCTTTATCCCTTGCAATTTATTCTATCTGATAGCAGCTAGTGATGTCATCACACAGGTCATGGCTGTGAAAGCTTGTTTGTTATCTGATCTTTCAGACAAAAGACTAATTACTCTACTGTTTACATTATCTCAGAAGCTTCTCCAGACCTCAGAGAAGGTAATTTATTTAATCTAGACTAATAAACAGAGAAGTCTGAAAACACAGAGCTCATATGCTAATTACAGACAGCTTGACCAGGAAGTGACAGAACAAAGCAGCATTATTTCTTTCATGCATCCTATGAAGCTTTGAGATGAGACAACCCCTTTAAATATAACATTTTTATCTGCAATAGCATATTTTATGAAGTCTTTGTTTACAGCTGTATTCTTCCAATCCAACCCCATCATAGAAACAGAATAACCAAGTTGCCAAAGTTCTAAATCAATCACATGATGGGCACCAATGGGGGCTGTTGGTTGTTGTCTAAGAGCCTGTCATTTTAGTGGGAAAAATAGCTCTGGATACTGCCAAATGGAGCCACCATCACAGATGTGAACACATCCTAAAATGATGAATCTGACTGATGATATTCTTGTTGAGTAAAAATAACAATAAGCTGACCAATCAGTTTTAGACTAAAAGCACATAAAAAAATTGACAAACAAACAAAAAAAGTAGTCAGAAAATTATATTTTGCACATTTTTAAAAACAAAAACTACTGCAGACAGATTAAAGGACATTTCATGGAGAGATGATAAACAGCCTGGTCTCCCTATGTTGAGATTGAGCTGCCAAAGTGCAGAAGCAGGGAAATGTTGTCGTAAATTTATACTGCAATGAGGTGTATACGGCTCTACAGTCCTTATGAGAAAACTTTACAACGTGTCCAACTTTTACCACCGACAGGTAAGAATCCAGGACAGACGACCACAGTTTTTTTCTAGAGATGAAGCCTTTATTTTAGATTTCAGTTCCAAAAGACAGCAATTATGACAGTTCTGGAGTTATGGATGAATGTACGTAATACCGTGATGTCATACCTCCATTCATCCATGCCTTTTACAATCTTTCAATCACTTCTTATACAATTTTTCCCCAGTGGGTAAGATGGAGAGTCATCTGATTGGATAATATGAAACTAATTAACAGAATCAATTTAACTTTGTTTAATGAAAACAATCCTTCCCTTGAAATGCAAAGTAATAATCTCTTGGTAACACATAGTAGAATGCAGAGATTCATGGTCTAGCATTATACAAAAGCCCCCACTAGAACTCGAATTTCAGTTAGGAAGGAATGTTTTATCTGTTTACCCTCATCTACATATGCAAAATAGGCATAGTCTTAATTTAGATGTTTTCACAAGGCCTACAAGATTGTAAAACCCTGCTCCAATGTTAGCTTTTATGGGGCATACAGATATTCAAATATATATACGATATATACTACATATATATCAAATACATATATTCCTACAGGAGAGTTGTCTTGTGGACCAAATCAAAATAGTTCTGCATTAACCACATCAGAGAACACTGAAATAGACTATTTAACAGCTTCATCACATTATTTAAACATTACTTTACTTCGGCTTTTGAGGGAGTTCTTCTTAAAAGAGTTGTCCATTTTCTATTGTTTTATTTATTATGTATATGACAGAAAATCATATCCTTTTCTAACATGTGTTAAAAATTCTGCTCCTTTGCCTCTTTTATACCAGTGCAGTACACCGCTGCCTAAAACAAAATAAAGAAATATAGTACAGACCAGATTCCTGTCCATTGTAAAGTCTTCTGTGAGCAACTGTATGGACTAAACATGGTGTCAGTCATGTGATCTCTTAGCATTCAGTTAGTAACAGGGTCAGATGACGTCTATGTGATAATTGAATAGGAATAATGGTGCTATAATTATTATGGTTATTTTAACTACTCCTTCAATGTGTGTAGTTACTCGTATAACTGCTATTTCTGTAGGTGATGTCATGTTGCAGCTAACGGCACACAACAAAAAAGCAGAAAGATGAGGCAACAAGAAGAATGTGTGAGCGGCTTCTCCACAGACACCGACATATATGATGACACACTGCTGGAGGTAGTAATACTGGAGAAGTTCTGCTCCTCAATAATCTACTATTCCCTGGACAGCAGAAATCACATGACTTGTGGTGGGTCACATGACTGTTCTGTCCATACAGGTACTCTATGGCAGCCATTACTGTGGACACAAATGTGGGCTGTAATATTTAATTATTGCTAGATAGCACTGGTATAAAAGAGATATAGGAGAACAATTTATTAATACATATATATTTAGAAAATGATATAATTTCCTATTATAGACATAATAAGTAAAGACGTTATAAAGACCTTATAAAGTGGACAACCCCTTTAACAAAGCAAAACAATATGTCTTAGCTAAAGGTACATATTTCCAAATTGAATTATTCTGCAAAATTTCTACATTCGTTAAAATAGAATATGAAATCTGTATTAAAACCAAATACTTTAGAATACAGATGTTGTATCACTGTAACTTAGTAACATCAACAGAATTTAAGAATAATAAAAGTAATAATAATTATATATATATATACAATATATATATATATATGTATATATATATATATATATACATATATATACATATATACTCTGTATATAGAATATATATACATTAGTGACATATACTTATTTTATACAAATGTGAATGATGTGACTAATTTCTTAGCATGTTAGAAGAAGCCGTGTTTGGTGTACAGCTTCCTCCCTCTCTCTATCATTACTGTCACACTCATATGAACCCTGATAACGCGTTGCCTCCATTCCTGGAGCATGAATCCACAGAACATATGGTCTTCTGTGGAAGATGTATCTTCGCTTTACCAGATGGCGCCGTGTGATTAAATGGGAATCAGACCCTGCAAGCCAATCACAGATGGGGGCTATTTTCACTTAATTAATAAAACAAAGAAAAAAATTCTTAAAAGCTTGGGATCCGAAAGCACAGTATGTCTGTCTTACGCTGCAAATTGTGTGTAGGTATGTGTGAAAGTACAATGCTTTGCATGCTTCAATGTTATTTATTTTATTTGTGTGCTTATAAAAGTAATTAATTTTCCTTTATAATTAAACACTAGTATTTTATTATTCAGAGAACCGCTTTTATTCCACTTTGATATAGTGTCTCTAAGATATGAGATATGCAGGGCTTTAGTCTCCGTCCAAACATTTACAAGGTTAGACTTTGACCTGCTGCTACAAAATGTATAACAGTACACTACAACTGTTACTATAGTCCTAAAACAAATCATACCTAGCCCCGGTGTATACAGACAATATTTTCCCAATCATTGTAGCCCCTATTAGGCTACACAATCAAATAATACTCATAAGAGAGTCAGTTCTGTATGTAAACGTAGACCTAGTAGCACTGTAACAGACAGGGCGGTGTAATGGTGGCACCCCACCTGCACCCGCCCTTTGCCCATATCAACCACCCTTAAGAGTTCTTTTGAATTGCGGGGAGAGGTGCAGTGTTTGAAACATGTGGTGCACCGGCGGTAATCAATTGACACAACTGCTCTGGGACTGATGAGGTTTTTACACTCGTCTTTAGCAGCTGTTGCAATCCATACAGTGCGCTCATGTCCTGGCACCCAGCAGCTTCAGCATCCACACACTAACGAGGGGTCCTCCTCTTGCGTAGCTCACTGCTCTACCTGAACGTTCTCAGTGGCTTCCGCCAGTATGGCTCAGGTCTCCTGCTGAACTTCTCGCTGCTCCCCGGATCAATGCCTTTCCTCCGGACACTCACTGACTCTAGAGTGGTGACCTCTCCTAGATTTTCTCTGCTTTTAACAAATTGCAACTATATAAAAGGACATGACTTTCTCCTTTCTCCGAAGGACAGCCAATAATATCTACCACCCCTCATGGCTACTGCAACTCTGAAGGGCGCAGTTCTCTCTCTCCTGACACCGTATCCTCTCCTCTGACAACTCGTAGTGTATGCTCACACGGCTGATTTTGACGTGGTTTCGAAGCGGTTTTCAGAGCGTTTCCGCTCCCAAAACAGCATCAAAACCTCATCTAAAACACAATTCTTCAGAAGAGATTTTAGAGGCGTGTCTCAGCATGTTATTGGACGAGGTTTTCACCCATACAAATTAATAGCCAGGTCAAAAAACGCGCTGAAAAATGCTCCAAAAATGCGTAAAAAAGTACGAGGAGAAACGCGCCTAAAAACACGCCTAAAACACACTTCAAGAATTGACATTGACACTTCTTTTTCAGCGCTTCCAAAGAAGCGTGTAAAAACCTTGGCGTGTGTGAAATACAATGAGGTTTTACATAGGAATCAATTAAATGAACTGGGGTCATTTTGGAGGTGTTTTGGACACTGTTTTGGGCTACGAAACACTCCGAAAACTACTTAGAAAACTATGTCAAAATCAGCCGTGTGAACATAAGCTAATTCTCACCAACTGTAGCTTCCCCCTCTGCACAAGCTGCCCCTCTTCTCCTCAGCTCAGCTCCACTCCTTGAGCTTGCTGATTGGCTGCCCAGCTTCTCCTGACTCACATACATACACAGGCCCAAACTGCCTGCCTGAACTATTAACTGTTCCCTTGCCCTAACCAGGCCATCCTACTCCCTGGTTTTCCATGGCAAACCACTACTGTTCACAACCCAACACAAGTATAACCCCTTACAGCACTCTCACATGTAGTAGTAGGGATTGTGTGACAGACTAGGATGGTTGACCTCAAATACCATTGAATGCTAGGCAAATAATATATGGAAGTAGTCAACGCCCTGGTCAGTATTGTAGCTTTCAGATTTCTATTTATCCATCCATGTCACAAAAACGGTTGCCACTGTGTCAAGGAGCAATAGTACAATACAGGAACATTTCTGCCCAACTCCCTTCTTCAGGCTTGATACAGGTAAAGGAACGAGTCCTTAACTGGCTTGAAACATACTCTCAGAGGTTATTAAAGGCAGCCAGGTGGCATGGACGTTAGCATAACCACCTCATCCATCTCTTAGAGCGCTGACTCACTAAATACATTATTTGCTGTAAAGAAATATACAAAGAGCAGTGAACTGGGTGTTATTTCACACCAAAAAAAAGGCAGGAGGCCTAATTGTCAGACACAATTGGTAAAGATTTGTCAGTTACTCACAAATGGGCAGTAGGTTTTTAAGGTCAACAAGCTTGGCACTATGACAAAAGACTTTCTGTGAGGGACCACAGTGTATTGGTTTTAGTGTCTCAACAATGGTACAAACCTTTATAAATGCAGACTTCTGTAAACAATTAACTTCAGCAGGTCTTTACATAGCAACAAGCATTCAGTACAATAGTATTTAGTGCACTCCAGTGACTTGAGGATTTGCAACTCCAGATGTGATCACTAACATCAATACAGTGCTACACAGTACTGGCACCCATCATTGTCATTATCTTCTTTAGAGCCGCAGTACCTGTGAATTAAAGAATATAATAACCATGCATTAAGCATAAAAAGGTTGCACTTCCTGCAAAATACAGGCTTTAAAATAAATGTTATTAAGTATATCATACACATTGTCAAAAAATACATAGATAGAAGTGTCAGAAAGATGTGAAACTTTACATGCAATTATGTCTGTAAATGAAAACAGCTGGGTCAATGGGTCTTGCCACACAAGGACATGAAAGTGCTTTCCCCACTGCCCAGTAAAAAGGCTCTCGGGGGGGCGTGTCCTGCCATGTGAAGTGTACAGACGCGTCTGCAGAGAGCTCCGTCCAGGGCCTGCTAATTTAGCCTCACCCAGCCCGCAAAATGAGCAGCAAGAGGGCGAAACGGGCTGCTAAAGCCCTCAGAGACACCGCAGGAGAGAACATCCCTATCTCCAACTACTTTGCTCCGCTCTCGGGGCTTGTGGAAGACCTGCGGGGTTCCCGCGCTTCGGAGGCGAAGGCGCTATCTTGCCCGCCATCCTCTCGGCGCAGAGGGAAGAAAGCACCGAGGGAGACGCTGACACCGGCACCAGCTGAAACTGGGACCCCAAAGCCCCGCGCAGGCTGCCGACACTCATCGGTGTTGCCTGGCTCACAGGGCGCAAGCGACGCCATTCCACGACCGCTGCGGGAGCTGCGTGATAGTGCTGCGCCGGCACTACAGCCATTGTGCCCGGAGCGGATGATGGAGCGGGACTCGGCAGACTTGTGGAGCCCCAGCAGGGAACGCACCCAGGACAGAGACACCGAGAAGAGAGGTGGGTGCACAGCGCAGCACTGCGACAGGACAGGGCTTGCGGAGGCCCCCGCTGCTGACAGTTTTAATCACATTGCATCTGTGGGGCAGTTAACCCCTCAGCTCCCCAAAATGGCTGTAAGCATCCCTGCTCCACCTTTCTCGCCTGTTGCAAGCCCTACTGCCACACATATGCAGAACTCTATGAATAACTGGGCTGCGGAGGACCCGGGCTCGGGTTCCGGGGTCCTGTGCCAATCCCCCGCTACTACAGAGCGCAACATACCATCGCCGCCCGAGCTGGCACGGGGAGATGTTCCCCAAGGACATGATCAGACCACCATGGAGGCTACCGCAGCTGCCGAGGACTTTGCTCTGGCCCCTCCAGAACCCATGACGACCTTTGGGGAAGGGCCCCTAACGACCCACCGTCTCACACAGATGTCCTCAACTTCTACCCCCGTGGGGACCTCATTGGTACCTATGGGATCCTCCATAATAGATCCGGAGTTCCGCTAGCTTACAGATACAGCACATTGTAGTCTCCATGACTGCCGGCCCCACAGGCCACTTTGCACAGCTGCCAGTCACACAGCCAAGCCCGGAGTGACATTCACGTTCAAACTCGCCCACATGGAGAGGCAGCCCGACTCGCCGAGTTGACAGCTCTTCGCCCCCGGACGATGCTCCTGTCTTTCGCCAGACAAGCGCTCAATTTCTCTCCCAAGCCGTAAGCCTTGCCCCGCCGGAGAAGGCGATCAACACTCTTGCGGCCCATACAGAGCTCAATGCGCTATTATCACTGCTCCCCACCAAATCTGATATGCACCAAATGGCGCTTGACATGCAACATGCCTGCAGGCGTGACTTAGTCCCTGTTAAATCTGACATTGTGGTCCTTCAGGAGCGGGTTCAAAAGCTGGAGGCAGATCAGACGTCCACAAAGACCGAGATTTCAACCTTGCAATCTTCCCTCAACGAGCAAAGTGACCGTTACGCTAATCTTGTCAGCCACATAGATGATCTAGAAAACCGCAATAGAAGAAACAACATAAGAGTGGGGGGGCCCTCCCAGAAACAGCCCAGAGGCCCTTAACTGATTCCACTTTAACGAAGGTTTTTTAAACAAAACCCTGGGCAGCCAGAGGGACATGACGCCTTTGATGACGACAGGCCTGGGGGCCTCCGAACCCGGATCCCATGATGCCAAGAGAATGGGTTGTCGATTCACACTTCCCCTTAAGAAGAAATAATGCAAAAAGCCCGCAAAATGCAAAAGTAACCTTTGACGGCCAACACTGCACCTTTCCCCGATCTTTCCAGAAGGACCCCCGTAGCGTGCAGCGGTCAACCACCCTGTTCTTCTCCAAAGCAAAGGGTTTTCTTACAGGTGGGGCTTCCCCTTTCTACCCCGGGGTTCACACAAAGAAAAACTTCTCCCCTTCCCGTCCTCAAGGGACTACCAAGCTTCCTCGAACACTAGGATTTCCTGAGATCAGTCTGCCGACTTGCCTGCAGCTAGTTTGGGATTCACTAATCAACCGGAAGCTACTCGGGCCCTGCAATCTCGTCCCCCCGTTTCCCAGGGGGCCCAACGCCCCAGCATCGTCGACGGCGTCCGAGCAGCACGGAACACTCCCCGCCCAAGAGGCACCCCCATCGCTGAACATAGGACTGACACTTCTTAAGATAGGTTTACAAATATTTCTTGGAAGTCTCCCCCTGATCCCTGTTTTGCTTTTGTCTGCGGAAATCTATTGTCCCCCTTCCTTAGCGACCCCCGACGAGGCCGTGGTTTTCGACTCCTTTCTCTTTTCCCCTTCCCCCCCCACTTTTACCTACCCTCCCTAATCCCTCTTTCCTTCCCCCCACCTTTTTTATTTTTTTCCCCCCTTTACTTTTTTTTTTCCCCCCCCTTTTTTCCCTTGATCCCCCTCGTCTCTTCTCTTCTTCTCTAACGTTTCTACAAATGATTTATAACTATGAAAAAAAGTTATAGCCATTAGAAAAGAGAGATATCAAACACATATTGCGACTGGGGTGATTGGCTTCTTTTTATCCCCCACGGTTGGGGTTTGGTCGCCTCCTCTTTGCTGGGGGTTGCCCAACCGTTCGTCGCAACTCCCGCCCCGGGAAACGTCTCTTTTTGTGACTTTGTTTTTAAACCCATTACAGGTTTTTTGCTATCTTTTGATAGTAATTTTCTCTCCCCCCAGGATAAAAGGCCTGCCTGCTGCCGCTATGCCTTTGAATTTTTATTAAATTTTTTTGTGTACTTTTGGCCGATTTTAATAGGCCTGTTTCGTTACTTTGTTATTAGGTTAAAATTAGTTCATTTTGGCTCTCCCTCGATTCCCCCTTTCCCTCGGCCCCTTCTTCTCGGTCCCCCTTTTGGAGACTCGTACATTCCCTCAAATGGCAAACCCCCCGAGAAAACATCCCTCTGTGAAGGGATTTAATATTCCGAGAAGCGTCTCGCCCCCAAAAGCCTGCATAAACAGAGGCCCCCACAAATCTGTATCAGAGCCCCAAATTACTAAACCCCTGCCCAAAACCCCCGCAAAAGATACTTCCCGTTGGTGCCATTGAATAATTCCCTCGCCAAAACAAAGGGGAGTTCCCCTCTTCTTTCATAAGTCCTTGCCGGTTCCAGCCCGGAAGTCCATTCTGAGGGAGCAAACTTTTTTTGTTAAGTGAATATTAAGGGTCACATGTTCACTTGGAACTTTCCGCCTAAAAAACCGGAAGCTTTTGTTTTTACCCAAATGCTTGGATTCCCTTACACTTTGGCCCCAAGGCAAATCAATTAGGGCCGGTGATTTCAACCACTCTAAACCCCACACAAGACCCCCTAAACAGGTAGGGTTTTCCCCTTCCATTAAGCACACACAATAAGACCCGAAAATTGATTCAAATATGAAAACTTGTAAATTTTGGGAGATACCACCCCGTGGAAGGGGACTACACCCTTTTTTCGTTGCCGCAGGCTTTATAACCGAATCGACTACATCTCCGCACCACTAAACTACTAGTCTCTTCTGTGTGCCTCGATTGGTAATATCTTACATTTGACCACCCCGATCCACTGTGATTTTGTCCCCCACAAGAGAGCAGACCCTTTTTTTTCTTGGAATTTAAATGAGCCTACCTCAAAATTCTTCTGCCTCCAGATCACTAGTCGAGGAAATTTTTCTCTCCCACATTTGACGTCCAAAACCGAGCCCAGGGGGAAGCATTAATTTTTGTTTGAGAGGTTTGTTCTTTAAACAGGTGCCAGATGAAACGGAAAAGGCCCACAAACTGCAAGCCCTTCCTCGCGTTTGCTCTGCTTGAGTCCACACTAAAGCCTCGGGGCTCGGGGGCCGACTTGAGAGACTTAATGCAAATCAAAAAGATCACGGCTACTAGAAAAACACACCAGAGATACCGCCAAATTTTTGCTTGGTCCTTTATGCCTGGGGCAACAAAAGGGACAGTTTTTGGCTCAGCGCTTCGCAGAAAAGGGCTTCCTTTTTACCCCTCTTTTAAAAATTTAAAAGGCCAGTTACCCAAAACGAGGTTTTACAGGTCTTTAACAGCAATTAACGGAGCTGTACAATCTTCCCCCCCCGGGACCCCCAAACGGAGATTACCAAAAAACCCCACAGGGATTTACCTTCACGCACCCCCTACCTCATCTCGCCCTCAAATCTCGCCTTCTGGGGGAAAACCTTTTAAGCTCGGGGAAAACTTGGTAGAGCTTTTTCAGCCCCCAGCGGGGAAGGCCAGTCCCTGGGGGTTTTAAGGGCCAAATTTTTTAAAACCTGAGAGACGCCTGGCACCCCTCCTTAAAGCTTTTTAACACGCCCCTCTGGCCCCCCACTTTGACCGGTTTTCCTAAAAGATTTTCACAGTGTCCCAAAGGGGGGGAAAGTTTGGGCCTTAGCCAAAGTTACAGACCATCTTTCCATTAACACCGATGCTAGCTTTTTCGAAAGCTGATTGAAAATCGGCTTAACCCCTTGTTGGCTCCTCATTCATCTCGCCGGTAGGCTTGCCCCCTCCAGAGAGGGAGAGATAACACCTGAAGACCTTCTCTCTCCACAAATATTGGACCCTAAAAAAATCCCCTGTGTTCTTTTATCCCGACGCTGAAAAGGCTTTCGACGGTTAAATTTGGACCTTTAAGAAGGAGTTTTGGAACAATTGGACGGGCCCCGGCCATGATGAATAGGATTTTTGCAAATATCATCTCCCAAAAGCCAGACCCGCATAAAGGGCTCTCTCCCCTCTTTTTTCCAAAAAACCAATGGCACCAGGCGGGGGATGCCCCTTCTCCCACTACTTTTATCTTGTTTTGGAACACCTAATGCAAACTCTGAGGTTGACGTCCCTTCAGGGTGTCCAAATTTCTAGCCAAACATAAAATCTCGGCGTTTGCAGACACCTGATTCTTCCTCTCAAAACCCCCGCCCTCCCTGTTTTTTTTATTTTGGATTACAAGACTTTTGGGTCCCTTAGCGCCACAAAAATAAACATGTCAAAAAAGTGTTGCGCTGGTCTAAATTTTTCCGATCACACCTTTTTGAGCTTTTAAAAACGACTTACCCATTCACATGGTCCACAACCCCCTTTACTTATTTGGGGGTTAAAATACGGCGAAACCCCCGAAAAAATTTTCGACCTCAACTTTTTCCCCTGCTCTCCCTATTAAGAAGATTTATTTAAAATGGAAAAAGGGACTTTTTCCGGATCGGCGCATAAACATAATCAAAATGAACATTCTCCCCCGTTTGTTATATGTTTTCCAAACCGTCCCTGTTCTGCTCCCGAAAAGTTTTTTAAAGACTCTCCAAACTAGTGTCGAATTTTTTGGCACATAAGCCCCCAGAGTTGTCACTCATACTTACGAGACAAATAGAGGGGGCTTGCACTTCTGATTTCTTCCTTATTATCTGGCTCAGTCATGGGGACACTGGAACCTTTTCCCACACGCCCTTTTTGAAACTTTGGGTACAGTTGACGCTGTTAGGGAGCACCCACAGGCTCTGCCATGGCTGACGCCGCGATTCTTACCAATAAGGGCCCTTTAAAAAAAGCCCCCCTGTGGCTCGCACCGGTTTGCTTTGCAGAGCTTACCCCCCCAAGATGACGTTCAAACAGGGGGTCCACTCGTACCCCTTTTGGCAAAACCCCGGGGTTCCTGAACACCCATCGCTGCTTCACCCGTTTGCTGGGTGGGTGGGCGTCCAACATGGTCTTTGGGCTGCTCTCCCCAAACCCTTGAAATCTTATCACAATCTAGGTGACACAACCCGTTTTCCTTTTCGAGATTTTGCTACATCAATTGCAAACTTTTATTTACCAAAAAAAACCGTTGTCCCATAGACAGTATTCGACATTGAAAAGTGGGTTCTGCAGGAGTCTTTGGGGGGCGCTACTCCGAGAATATATGGGCTTTTAAACCCCGGACAGAGATAAGTTCCTTTTTCAGAAGGGGGGAGACAGAAATGGGACAGGAATCACGCTGGAAGAATGGGAAAATCCTTTTTTTTTAACCCACAAGTCCCCATATCTACCCGGGCTCAAGAACTAAACTAAAATTAATTACACGTTTTTATAGGGTCCCAGTCTTTTACCTCCATCAACCCGGCACGTCCAAAAATATGCTGGCGTGCAAAGACACTAGGAAAAACTTTCGCACATTGTGGGGTGTCTATTCTCCAACCCTTTTGGAGGAGTGTCCTTGTCTTATACATGTTTTTTATCAAGGGTGTAACGGATGACGGGTAAAACGGGTAGTGGACCCACTGGGCCACTGCCCGGGTTGCTCCCCAGGGGGCAAAAAAAGGGGCCTGGGGGAGGGTATCTTCACAGGCCTTTGATGGAAAGGTTGGCTACCCCCCCAGCCACCAGTTACCTCAGAGCGTCCCCCCAGTGGAGCTGACCCGACAGACCAGAATTCCCAATGCTAGGCACCAACGGATAAGGGACGAGACAAAGCAGACTGAATAAATATGTGCGGGACAGAACAAACAAAGACAGGACTAAAAGGATGCCCAAACAAGAAAGGTTAAACGAAGCCAAAAATTTCAAAACAGACTGACTGGAAAAAAACACACAAACAAGATAGGATTAAGGCAGGACTCAGGCAAGGGAAAAAGGGAAAAGACCGGGCCAAAAAAGGCGGAACAAGGCAAGGAAACTCACAGAAGTGGAAACAGGGAAACAAAAAACAAACTAGGAACTTAAAATAAGGGCAATGAAGTCACAGACAAAAGGTGCAGACAACATGGAAAGCAAAGGGGGCTAACCAACATAGAGGATACCAAAGGACACAAACAAAAGACAATTTCCCCGGAACAACAGACTACAAAAAAGAGACAAAAAAGACACAAAGCAAAACAACAAGGATCGGCAGGGATGTGGGAAGGCAGGTTTTAAAACCCACGGTGGAAGGGGGTTGAGAGGAAGCCCAACCCCCGCTGCACCTGTGGGAAAAAGGAAGGAAAAATTCCCCCCGCCCTCTATAGAGCTACAAAGGGAAAAGGGCCCAGCCAAAGATGGAGGAGCCCGGGGGCCCGCAAGAGAAAGCCCCACAGCAATCACAGGGAGTGGCAGGGCTACAGGAGCCTCACAGCGACACTGCAACAGGAACCCGATCGCGATAGGAACATAGGTACGTGGGATGCAGCAAGGCCGCAGGTAAGGACAGGAAAGTGGCCGGGGCCCTGAAATAGGTCTTAGAATTAGAAATGACCCCCTCTTTTTTTCTTTTTGAATCCCTCTCAAAACCCCTTCCCCCAAAACACACTGTTTTGGTTCTTGATTTTTGGGGGCAAAATTGGTGATTCCCGTTTATGGCTATTACTTCCAGTCCGTCCTTTCTTCATGGTTTCGGGGAAAATTCCCCCCACTGAATGTATGGAGGGGTTTTTTGCCGATCCTCTTCCAAAAATGAAACACTTGCGGATCTGGAAAAATGGTTTGTCTTCTGTCGTACGGACCGGTTCCGTTCCCCGGTTGGGATCATTGTAGGTGTACAGCCAGTTAATGTTATGATCGGGAGGGTTACGGGGGTGGGCGGGGGTTGTCCGGAGATCCTCCTTTTTTTTTTTTTTGTGACTCTTGTTCTTTTCTTTTTCCTGTTGTCCTTACACCAGGTTACAGCGGGTCCGCGAATCTGTACCCCTCTCGGTTTAGCGTTACAAAAAGGGGCCCGCGTGATCACCTTTTTTAAATCGTTTAAACTTTGCTTTTCTTACATCTGTATCATTAGCTTGCAGTGTTTTGAAAATGCTCTGCTACTGTATGTTTGTTATCCTATTTCTCAGCCAAAGAGGGCATATATTTTTACTATTTGACAGTTATCTTATACTATGTAAATTCGATTGTAGTTTAATATACGCGCTACTGGACTGTCTCCAGACACTGATTGTAATTGTTTATCTCTCGATAAAATTTACCTGTTGGAATTTGAAAAAAAAAAGGCTCTCAGGATCTACTTTTGGGTAGTGCACTATTTAGTGCGATATCATTTACTACTGGATATGCATCTGACACATGCTTCTAAGAGAATTTACCCAGTGGACAAACTATCAGTGGGAGTTCATCATTGGACTGAGAGAAGCAGGATGGTCACTTCAACATATGGCTTTTCATTTAGGTTGTTGCGACCAACCTGTTAAGGGGTATTAGGAGCAGTAGTTTTGTGAGGGCATGCACAGACAGTGAACAGGCTCTACACAGAGCAGACTGACCACCAGTTGAGAGGATTGTTTGGTCTATTGACAAGCACAAGCCATGCCTGATAGGTTCCTTGTTCACCATCCAGATACATGTACCACCTTCATTACAACCTCCTGTCTCTGCCCAGACCATTTCCAGGCATTTAGCAGAAGGAAATTTGGTGTCAAGACTCCCATTACGTGTCCCGCCATTGACAGCCAGCCGCCAAAGTCTTAATTTGCAGTGGTGAACGAGAAACCTGGACTGTTACAGATTGGACCATATTGTCTTTAGCCATGAATCAAGGTTTGTTTATGATCCATTGACTATTGGGTTTGAATATGGAGGTCTTGTGTTGAATAGTTCAATCCTGCCTTTGTTGTAGAACAACACACTACCCCAACTCTGTGTCATAGTCTTGGGAGCCATCGCAAACGACAGTGGGTCAACCTTAGTAGTGATACAAGGGACACTAACAGCTTAACAGTATGTGCAGGAAATCCTATGGCTACATGTTTTTGCCTCTATGGCATGGTTTTCCAAAAGGGCTTTTTCAAAATTTTTGTGCTCACTAAAACCCCAAAACAATGGATTTACGGGTGGAGGGACTCTCCCCAAATCAGGGTTTACAATTAACAGTAAAAGGAAGAAGAAAAGAAGTGGGAAAAAAGGAAAACTGCTTTTTTTTGGTTTGGGAAATATTTCCCAACAGGTTTTTTGGGGTTTTAAAGTTATCCTGAAAAAATGGGTTTCCAGGTTACTTTTGAAGGTTTCAATGGCTGGAGAGAATCTGATGTGTTGGGGGTGTGAGCTCCAAACACACAGGAAAAATCTTGGAGGTGGTTGTGTGAGAAGCAGACAAAAAAAAAAGACCCAAAAAGTGGTCCTGTGAGTAATGGAGATTATTTGGAAAAGGTATCAGGAGATTACAGCAGAGATGTAGAGAGGGATAGATTATTGTGAGCTTGTGTAGCCAGTCAATGGAGGAATTGGCAGAGTGGTGACAAAGAAGAGAATCGAAAAAGAGCTGGTGGATTAATCAGGAAGCAGGTTGAGAGGGGTTTAAAAGGGAAAGGGAAAGAGTGTTGGGTAATGTGGGCCAAAAGAGCAAGATTTTTGCATGGGTCTAGGTGGGAGATGACAAGGACATGGACTAGCATTTTTATAGATGCCAAAAATTTGACAGAACAGAGTCAATGGTTATCCTAATGCAATGGACTTATTAGGTGCGCTTTGGGCATTTCTTTTTATAGATAGATTTAGTTAAAAAGTTTGGTCAATTTTTGGGGGAAAAAATTTTGAACTGTTTTGTCCTTTTTAAAAATTCTAAAAAATTGGGAGGGGGAGAAAGGGGGATATGGCCAATAGGGCACTTTGGGGGTTTTTTTTTAAAGAGTTTTAAAAACTGTACCCAGGGGTAAAAAATAAAAAAGTCATCGGTTTTAAAAGTGGTAAATCGTGAGATTAAGACTACAGATGGAAAAAGTAGGGGGTCCCCAGGAATTGATGAGGTTTTTTTGGGGCAAAGGGAAAGGGCAAGGAAAATTTCTTCTTGAGAAAGGGAAGATGTGTGTGTTTTAAAAAAGAAGGGTATATGCCCGTGGTTAGCAAAAAGCTGAAGGGGATAGGTTAAAGGGTGTGAAAAACACAGTAAAAAAAAGGGTTTGGGGATGAGGGGGGGTGAGAGGGGGAGGGGAAAAATTTTAACATGGATTTTAAGCAAGGTTTTTTTTCAGAAACCCTAGAATGTTGTAGAAAAAGCCATTTGGGTTAAAGTTTATGATTGTGCCTGGCAGCCTTTTTGGGTTTTGGTCGCCGGCCCCGGCCATACGAGGAAACCAGGGTTTTTTAAACGAAATACCTTGTATTTTATTCACTAGTGTGAAGAGTCCTTCTTTCCCCTGTGGGTAATTTTTTCCTGGCCAAGCCCGTGGCCCAGGAATCCTCCAGCACTCTTTCATTTAAAACCAGTTTTCCTCCTTGTGACGTTTGTTTCCCTATCTGTTTTGTGTTTCTTCCCCAAATCCCCTCGGTTTGTGTCCGCTGCTCCCTATTTAAGGATGCCTTACCATTTAAACCTGTGCCTGCTATAGAGGTCTTTTGCTTATGTAGCCCTTTCATTTTCCCTTTTTGTATTTGCCCCTGCTGTTCTCCTGACTTTCTCTTTTTCCTAGTGTTTTTGTATCTGCGCCCGACTTTATTGACCTTTGGCTTAAACCCAGTTACCCTCTTTTCTCACTCTTTACCTCGTGCCCGTACTGTTGCCGATTCGGCCCACCCCCGGGTTATTTCTTTGTCGCACGTCTTGTCCCTCGCTCCCCTACTGTTCCGGGACTTTGCCCCCCCCCGTTATCCTTTTTTTTCACTCTCTGTACCTCGTGCCCGTCTGTTGCCGACTTTGGCCCAACGACTCGTTATTGTTCTGTGTCTGTTTTCCTGCCCTGTGTCGTATTTCGTCACCCATCAGTCTTTCCGGTTGGGGCCGGCCATTAAGGGTGGGTTCCCAAAAAAAGGCGGGAAAGGGCTGGGATCGAGTCGGGGCCACTTTCTGTTTGTGTGTGTTGCCCCCTGCCGGTCCCTGACATTAAGCGGCCCCTTCCCCAAATTTCAACTCCCCGGCGGTTTAATATGTACCATTGCGGTCCCGCCCGCCTGACGAGTTGACAACTCAGTTTCAGTGCATGGGGGGTTTTCCATATTCGCAAGTCTGGGTGCCAAAACTCCCCCTCCCCCGTTTTGCCCATCCCTTCCTTGCCCAACCTCCCCCTGTGTTTGTGAACCCTCACCGTTGCAAAACTAAGTGTTTTTAAATGGTTTGCTTTGAGGGAAACCCCAACGGTTCAAATTTTTCGGGAATCCTGTCCCCGTTTTTCCGCCTCATTTTTTTCCCCAGAGGCGGAAAAGGTGCGATTGGGTGTCTCTCCCCCGGGCCCACCTCAGGTTTGGGGCTTTGCTATGCCCCCTGAAGCCCCAAAAGGGATTCGTTGACAGATTTTTTCGGTTTAGGCCATGTTTTTGCGACAACCCAATTGTGGGGCCCCCTTGGGCAGAAATCACCTGCTATCTATTCAGAGGGGCCGCCGCTCGGTAAAGGACTATTTTTTTGGCCCCGCCAGGGGTGCCATAAAGGTGGTCTGACCAACCCCTTAAAACCCTCTTCAACAGGTCTATCTGATGCGGTAAGGTGCTATGGTCAGCCCCCAAACCCCCTGGAATTAAATGATTTTACTTACTGTGATATTGACAAAAGGCAAAGAGAGAGACGCAGGAAAACCCAAAGGGGGGGGGTCGACCGTTCAGTTAAAAGAAAATTTTTTTCTGTAAAACCTCTTGTTATTTTCCCTTTTAAAATTCCCCTCTTCTTCTATCACCCACTCCTGAAGAAAAACCTGGGTTTTGGGGTTTTTTCTCTGCTGCCACCAGGGAGACATGGCTGGAGGGAAAGCTTGTGCTTTATTGTGGAAATCCCCCATTTTCTGAGGGTGTCCCCATGGCCCAAGTCCCCCGCAAGGAAACGGGAAAAAACCCCCATAAATTTTTGGGAGGGAACTCGGGTTTACAGGGACCCTTTTAAATTGGTAAAAAGTATTTTTTCCTGTACCTTGGGGCTCTAATTCAAGAATTTTGCTTTAAGTTGAGAACAGGCGCTGTTTTAGTTTTATTTGTATGTTTTGCTGTCCGGGGTTTGGGTTTGGAACTAGTTCCATTAAGTGCTCCCTTTTTGGTTTCAGGGGGGAGTTCAACTCCCTAATCAGGGGAAAATCAAATTTGGACCTAAGATCATTTGAAGTTGGGGTTCGCTTCCCGAAAAACTTTGTTTTTTGTTTGGAGAAAAATCGTGGGATTTATTTGGCTTGCCCTGGCTCCGCCTCCATAAACCGGGGTTTGACTGGGGAACCATGAGCTGATTTTGGGGTGATATGTGGTTCTCATTTGAAGACTGTTTCCCTTGGGTTGTGGTAAATTATGCTCACGAAATTTTGAATGTAAAATTTTCGTTTTAGATGAGATGTTCTGAAAATTTGCCTCCACACCGCCCGATTGTCCATAGACCTCTCCGGGGGCAAACTTAACTTGTCTGCCCCCAAGCAAAAAATTATCATTTGTTTTAGTAAGGAACCTTAAAATTTTCTTTTCCGGGTGTGTTTTCGATACCATTAAAGAGTTCTGTCCTTTTAAGCTGTTCCCTTTTGCTATGAGGAGGATTCCCTCTATGTACCTCCCCTCGGTTTAAAATGAGATAAAATTTCCCCCATTTTAAAGACTGTGCGAGAGTTTAAAAACTTTTAAAAAAGCCAACTGAGAATTTAAAAAACCTTGGGAATCGCCCCCCGACCCAAAATGTCGTCCCGAGTCCCTCGGCAAAACAGCCCTGAGTTAGTAAAGGGAAAAATTCACCAAGTACACTCTGCCAAACTGAGGGGCTGTTTAGGGTCCGGTGGCCCCCCCTAGAGGGAGGGTCCTGTATGATTGTCCTGGGAGCCCCCTGCTTTTAGTTTGGGCGCCGGCACGGCCATACGACGTAAAACCATGGGGTTTTTTAAAGTTTTCCCTTTTATTCTTTTATATGTGAATGGTCCCCTTCTTTCCCGTAGGGAATTGATTCTGGCCAAGCCCCTGGGCCGGAATCCTCCAGCACTTTTCAGTTAACCCGTGTTCCTCCTTTATTGCGCTTTGTTTCCCCTACTGTTTTTTGGGTTTTTTCCCAATACCCCTGTTCTGTGTCGCTGCTCACCTATTTAAGGTGCCTTTCCCTCCCTTTCCTGTTTAGAGGTCTTTTGTTGTGCGCCTTCCTTTTGCTTTTGTTTTTCTGATTTGAACCCTGTGTTCCCCTGATGTTTCTGTTTCCTTGTTTTTGTATGCGCGCCCGCCCGGTATTGACCTTTGTTGGCCCCCGGTTATTTCCTTTGTCTCATGCTCTGTCCCTGGGCCCCCGTACTGTTGCGATTTTGGACCACCGGACTACGTTTTTTGTTCTGGTTTTTTTGCCCTGTTGTGTCGCCCCTATATCAGTGCGCCATCGTTTCGGTTGGGGCCCCCTTTAAAGGGTCGGTTCCCAAAAGGCAGGGACGGGGGCTAGGATCAGGTAAAGGGCTCACTTGCTGTGCTGTGTGTCCCTGACGGTCCCTGACGGGTTTAAAAATTAAGCATCGATTTCCCTAAAACCCCCAAAAACCAACTAATAACCCCCATTTTGGTTTTTAAAATTTTTTAAAAAACGAAAATATTTGTTAAGGGGGTTCTGGGGAAAGTCGAGGGCCAAAAGGAACCTTGCCATCTGTAGTGGAGTCAAGGTACGTATAATTCTGACACATAATTTATAAAAAAAAATGTTCTTAAGATATACTAATATCTAATAACTTTTATTCTGTTTTACACCTGCCATGAAACGTTATGAGACTTCAAATTAATAACCAATGGAGGCCCCATATCAAAAGGAAGGATGCAAACAGGAGGACATTCATCTTTCCATTCTGATCATGTTGCAGTAAGTATTAACCCCTTCCAATGGTGCAGTCAAAAAAATTGGTCTTCTTTTTTTTCATCTGCCCTTTCCAAAGCCATTACTTTTTTTTTTTTATTTACGTGCCCAAAAAAAAGGGTAAAGATATTTGAATTTTTTTAATTTAGGCTTCAAAGTACACCCTTTAAATTTGAACTGAGACTCATGGTTTTTTAGTTCTTTTTACCTTGTTAGTTATGAGATTTTTTGTCATGTGACTGCATTGTTATTGTTTTGCTAAAAAAATCTGACGTTCCAGTTTTATTATTTTGTTTTTTGTAAGTTCACTTTTGGCTTTCAACACCCCTGAACCCTTTTTGGGTTTTCTGGAACAGTTTCCCAAGCATGTCTCCCAAAATCCGTTTCTCGTACTTTCTACATTTTTCCCCAAATTTTGGGTTTTACAGACGGGGTTGATTATTTGGGTATAAATTACAGCATTTTTTTTTTAACTTTACCCACATGTGTTAAAGGATTGGAGTTATCGGGACTGGGGGGCCCAACCCAGAAATTTAAATTTTTTGAACCTTTTTCTTCGCCAATCCTGTCATAGGGTTTGGGGAATTTAAAACCTGATAACACACGGGCTTTTAAGGAAATTAAAAAAAGGGGTGTTTTTTGTAGAAACAAGGGGAAAAAAAAGATTTCCCACCACAGGGAAAAACAGTAACAATGCAGTTAAAAGAAAAAGAATCTGCATAATAAGCATTTGCTACATAGTTGCAACTCAAATTGATTATGAATACCCAAGGGTGTTTGTTTACAAAATTTGGTAGCCTATGTTCAAACCGGGCAGTAAATTTCAAAATAGGGACCCTAAAAAGAAAAAAAATAAAAAACATTGTTACTGTTTTCCTTGGCACTGCACATAGACATGTGAGGGATTGTTTTTTGCGGGACAAATTGTACTGTTTAATGGTGCTAATGCCATTGCTACCATAAAACATACTTGGAAATGGAAAAAAAAAATTAATGTGGTGAAATGTGAAAAAACATACTTGATTACAGGGGTTTAGTTTTTATGTAGTTGACTTTACAGCATAAATTACATGTCATTTGTATTCTGCAGGTCATTGCACTCCAGTGATACCAAATATGAAAGGTTTTTGTTGTGCTTTAGCAAAAAATAAAAACCATTATCTATTTCTTAAATTTGTGCTGCAGTGCCATTTTCTGGGACATGAAGCAGGAAATAATATAAGCAATTACATGGCGGCTATGGAAGCCTTCATTAGGCTTCCAGCTGCTATGGTAACTGATCGGCGACCCGCGATCTCGTTCATTTAATCACCAGTCTAAAGAGGTTAAAAAAGAAAGGGGTTGGACCTGGCTCCGCTCCTTGCGATTTAAAAATGGGTTTCAGCTTTAAAAAGCTACTGGGGAAAACCCCTTTTTTAAATAAAATCAGCTTTTTAAAAACCCTATTTTGATTAAGTCCAAAAAAATAAACTTTACTTTGGGGCTAATTAAAATTTTTTTTTTTTCTCTTTTAAAAATTTTTTTGCAAACAGAGGAGAGTTAGGGATCACTGAATTCCAAAACTGAGTTGGTAAAAACTACCATTTTCAGGGAATTTTGAGGTGCATGTGCCCCCATGAAACTGGACCGCTTGAAGCCAATCTCAATGTCTAACCTGACCCAAGAGATTTGGTTGGAGCAGACTTTCAATCTGTGGGCAAATTCCCAAACTGCATAGGTGTCGTCGACGGGAAGCACCTACACTGTGTACACCAGCCACCACAGTAGGGATCCATGTTCTACAACTATAAAAAGTAGTTTTCTGTGATCCTGATGGCCGTGGTCAATGTACACTACAAATGTGTTGCCATTGAGTTCAGTGCCTATGGAAGTACTGGGACTTCCCACAAAGGGGACAGGATGCTTGGAAGTATGTATTTAATGATAGGCTTTGTCAGGCACAATACTTCGTGGAGTGCATCTTCAGGATCATGAGTAGCAAGTGTAGGGTCTTCACCACTGCAATGAGGTTGGATAAACACACAATGGATGGAGTCATTAAACCTGCCTGTGTACTCCACAACTGTGTTCAAGAATATGACTGTCCCGAAATGGAATTGAAGACACAGGAAGATTTAGACCTGAGGCCTAGGACGTCCATCCAACCTGTAGGGGTGAGAGAATCATTTGAGAGGCACTTCATGTCACCCGAAGCTGCCGTGCCTTGGCAATTGCTTTGGTGATCAATAGCTGCTTTGGGAGTGAGGGCTGTTCGTTGGGTCCAGTGAAAGGTCTCCATGGTGAAGACCTGTAGGTCATTGCTTGGCTTCTGCAACAACGACATTAGGATTTAAAAAAAATTATAATCCAAACTTTTATTACACAACATGCAAGTAAAAAAGCTAAAATATGGTGCATTATTAAAATATCATACAATAGATTTTTTGTCAATAGCTCAAAATGTAAAGATGTAAGTATTGACAAAAATCAGGATAATATGTATTAGGAAAAATAAATATACCCACATCTTTGTGAATAAAAAAAATGAAATTTATTTAGCACAATAATTTATTAAATCAAAAACTTACTTTAAAATGACATAAATTAATATACCCACCCACCTGTTTTTTTTACCTCTCTAACCCTTAAGCTATGTACAATAAGGAACACCTCCAGCCTGTACCAAAAAACAAAAACAAATTAAAGTTGGGCATAATAAGGAGGGGAATAATCTTTGAGGGGGGCGGTAGTACTGAAAGGAGGTGTGGAAGGTGTTGGAAATTCCCACTACTGGGTGGGTGGTAGCATGGAAGATAAAATGGGGCCCCAGACAGTGGAGGGGGCAGAATTAAAAAATAGGGATGAGTTGGCAAGTTGAGATGAATGTAAAAGGAGTATAATCCTCACCAGGCTACAAAACGATCAGAGGCGATTTATTAGTCTCCGATCTCTGGCAGTCAGCAGAGCAGTCGAAGATAGTCGCTGCAGCATTAGCAAAGGCCATACAATTGTCTTAGGTCACTGTCATTTATCTGGCGACAGCAAGATGCAAGACTTGACCCAAAATGGTCAAATCTGTCTATGCCATTGACCCTCCATATTAGGTATACCAGGTCACTCTGCACCTCCAACTGGCATTCTCAAGGGGAGGGGCGAGACAAATATATAAATATTTACATATATATATATATATATATATATATATATATATACCTGTATGACGCATAGCATTGTATACCTTTCTACTGTGCTGTAAATGGACAGCACAGATCTAGAGGTGGTTAATAGCACCTATTCTCTTCTTGGAAAAAAAAACCTAGAAACTGCCCTGATTAGAGGTGTAGCTGTAGAGCAGAGATAACAGTCACATACAGACCCTGATGCCTAACGCGTCCATTGGTTCCTCTGCTAGAAAAGAAGACACGAGTACATTAAAGGGGTTTTCTCACTAAGGGCGACATGTATGAAGATCGGCGCATCGGAGCGCCCGTTTCCACAGGCTTTTTAGTGAAAGCTGCGCCTCATGTATGTCGGCGCCCGACGTGCCCTCATACATGCGGTGTACAGTCCGCTGCGCCTCGCCAGTGTGTGAGGCGCAGTGCAGAACTTAGGCACAGAAGGACTGCGCCTAACATGTATTACGATCCGAGACAGGCTGGAAAACAGCGAAAAATCATTATAATTGTTAGTGAATAGCTAAAAGAGTTGTCTTTCAAATGAATGAATGAATGAATGAATGAATGAATAAAGTGAAAAATCAAAGTTGAATCAAATACATTGCAATGTATAGAAAAAGTTGATCATTTAAAATAAAAGCAAATATATATAAGCTGTCCAAAGAAAGAAATAATAGCTAGAACAGGTCTTAAAAAAGGGAGAGAATTGAACTAATTTTACATTCAATAAGCCAATGCAGATGTTGTACAGATGTGAATTTTGGTCTATTGTTTTATTAAAAAAAGATGTATTTGCAACGAATTTCGTGTCTGGAATACATTCCCCACAGTAAATAATGGGGAATGTATTTCCAATGCGAAATCCGTTGCAAATCTGTTGCAAATACGTGTCACAAAGTGTGGCACGTATTTGCAATGTAATTCCGGAACGGATTTCGCGTCGGAAATACATTACACAGTATGAAAAATAAACTGGATTGGTCATTGAAATTAATTACTTAATAAACAGACATATCCAAGTGCTGGAACAATTAAATCAATGTATTAATAAATTTTTTACAATAACATTAATGACAATATATATATTAGCTTCAAAGAAAAAAATATCCACTAAAAAAATGTATTCCAAAGTCCGTGGAAATTACACTAATTTAACATCACATAAGCCAATGCAGATGTTGGACAGATGTTTTATGAAACATTTTCCATAACAACAATTTTAGATGTATTGGGGCTGCTTTGAAGTTTAATGCAATTCAGTATATACAACAAAAGGCTTCCTGGGACCTGTTGTCTTCCAAGCAGGATTTCTTGCTTAATTATTTATTCTTCTTGACAAATCATTTATTTGTGTAGTGTATTGCTGTAAGTATAGAACTATAGCACATTACAAGAATATCGCGCTCCCCTCGACTTCTCCACTCAGATAGACCACATTCAACTGTCGGAGCTTTAAAGCGCTGCAATGCGCCTCACTTTTCCCACCCGCGATCAGGTATGCCTCGGAGTCTTCGAATTTGCCGCATCCCGCCCCAGAACGGCCACAGCGCGACCATTGCATGCTCCTTCATGTTAGGCGCAGCTGAAAGTGACGAAGGTTGCGCCTAACATCGCATCCCTGCGTCTGACAGGGGATTTGACACAGTGAGGCGCAGTTTTCGCCGGAAAACAGGCGCAACTCCCGATCATACATGTTGCCCTAAAAGATTAGCGTTCAACATGTATGGACAGGTACTTGAAGATTTTCTCCAAATCTGCTCTGATTGCACACAGGTCTCTATGTCATATATATATATATATATATATATATATATATATATATATATATATATGTATGTATGTATGTGTATGTATGTATATGTATATATATATATATATATATATATATGTATGTATGTGTGTATGTATGTATATGTATATATATATATATATGTATGTATATGTATGTATATATGTGTGTGTATATTATATATATAATATAATATATATATTTTATATATACTAGCATGGTGCAGGATCAGAATCTGGCTAACTGCATTGGTAGCTAGCTGTTGTACAGAGTTCCCAACTGAATGACCAAGATCGGAGCTAGCTCCAGTCCTGGTTATTTAGCCACTTGAGGCCGCAGTCATTAGCAATCACAGCATTTAGTGGATTGCTGAGGCAGGCAGCTCTCAGTGTTACCCATCAGCACCCCCATGACAGGATTACAAGGTGCTTATGATTGTCATGAAAAATTTAGTCAAAATAACAGCCTCCAGTTCGTCTGTTATGGAAGCTTATTGTGGAAGGCAGGATCTTTATGGCTGTGTGACAGTTACTGTACATTGCAGTACAGTAATATTCTACAATCTTTTATTATTATAATCAAATGATGCCAAAGTTTAGTTTTATAATGGTGCAAATAGAAAATATGTAAAGAAGTTTTTTTGTTTTTTTTAAAGTGAATAAAAAAAAGATATACAACACAAAACGCCTTTTTCTCCATTACAGCTTATTCAAGTTTTTTCTGAAAAGTACATGTTTGGTGTTACCACATTTGTAATGATCTATGCTATAAAAGTATTTAACCCGCATAATGAATGCCGTAAAAAATAAAAAGAGAATGCCACAATTGCAGTTTTGTTCATTCCTCCTCAAAAAAATTACAAGCAATCAGAAAATCATAGAAACCCAATATAGTACCAATAAAAGCATCAACGGATCCCACAACAAAAGCTATGTCAACAGAAAACAAAAAAGTTTTTGCTCCCAGAAAATGGAAATGCAAAAATAGGATTGTTTTTAAAGGGTGCTTTTATTCTGTTAAAGTAGTAAAACATAAAAAATCCATATAAAGTAATTTTTCCATAAATTTTCAACAAAATTATCTAATTCAGATCATTCTGATAAAGAGTTATATATACTAAAATAAATAAAAACTACTTTGTTGAGGATTACTGAGGGTAGGGATATTTCTTCTCCCCACCTCGAGTGCTATTTAACCTAGAATGAACAAAGAGAGATTTTGGTTCAAAGAAGTGACTTATTCCATAAATGTGGAATAAGTGTGAAGTGTGGTACAGTAGAAAGGAAATTATACAGTGATACAAATTAATTTTATAATTAGCCTTCATATATGAAGTACATTTAAGAAAAGTGTCTACCATGTGTTAGTAAATTTCCATAAGCCTGGAACAACTGTATATGATCATATGGATGTCAATCACTAAAACAATCATTCTACTGCACAGGCACTTGTAATGAATTAATCATAAATCTGTTCTTGGATAAAGGTAACAATAATCACTTCAGACACTGAACCTTATCAAGACTCGCTACACTGGCATTAGAAAAAAAATGCTATATGTGTGGTTTCATCTGCTGCATACAGATCAGATGGGTATTTTTACTACTTAGCATAAGGTCACTATGTTGCTGTATAGGCTGTACATGCTAACTAAAGACAATATACATGTTACCATTAAGAAAAGGTAGATGCAGGGTGGGGGGAGGCATGGCCTGGCATGCATCTGAGCGGATGTGCATAGCCGAGCTCTGCTCAGGATCGCTGCTGTTTAGGGGATAAACCGCCTAAAAATGGGGCCCTGAAAAAGATGGAGAAGCCCTCCTCTACATCTGTGGACATTCCGGTGCCCATCTTTAATTATTTTATGCCACTCGCGGACTTGCCAGCGGTAACGCGGGAGCCGTCTCCGGTGCGGGTGCCATCCTCCCCGCGGGGACGATCGGAGATCTGAGCCTCACCTCCAGAGGAGACGAAGAACCCGGAGCTCCTACTTCCTGATCGCCGGACATCCAAGAAGCGGCGATCCCTCACCGCCTTCAGCTGCGAACCCGGTACCTGCCCAGAACCTGTTCAGCCTCCTGCAGGGGAATCCCCTGCACAACACGTGGAGCCGCCATTACGAGGAGCAGGTCAGTTGCGGACACCGTGCAGCGCCTCTCTTTTGGCTCTATCCCCCTCTCCGGGAGCCCGACCGGCCCAGCCACAGCCTGTTTCCCCTGAGGGATCTAAGGGGCCATCACAAAGGGCAGGAGGCTTGCCCACATTAGAAGAGCCTGTATCTGCTGCCACTCCATTACCCTCCAGGGGTGTCCCTATAGCCCAAACAGCAGGGCTCAATTGGCTCATGGACTATTGTAGTTTGAGCCACAAAATGGACATAGCCAGCCGTCAAGATGGCAGTGAGGTGGGAGATCTGAGCCCCCCCTTGTCCCCAGTGGTCTCAATCCCAGACCCTGCAGGGAGTAAGCACTCAAGCTTACAGACTTATGGCCCCCCAGCTTCACCTGCTCAGAGTCTGTCCTTGTTCCCCCCTATTTCTGGATTCGGGGGCGCTTCCTGCTACCCCCCAAAAATTTAACGGGGGACACTGTTCTTGGTCCCCACCCCCCCTGCTCTCAAGGGGAGAACACTTTCTCTGTCTTATATTTCCTGAACTGCTTTGGCAAAAACTCAAAGGTCTCCAAGTGAAAACGCTTTTGTGATTGCTCCCCGCAAAAAAGAAAAACCTCTCACCCCTTGGTTTTCCAATCTGAAAGTAATGGTGGCAGGCCTCCCAGTAAAAACTGATGTTCACCCCCTTTAAAAGCAGAGTAAAAATCCGGGGAAATCCTTCAAAAAGACGGTCCAACATTCCATCGCTGATCTGCACCAGACAACTGTGGAACAGATGGACGATCTTGAAAATAGGAATTGACGAAATAACGTCAGAATTAGGGGACTACCAAAATTTCCTTCACCTTGGATCTCCTCCAGACACTTACCAAGCTTCTTATATTCCCCTTTGGGGGGGAAAGGGAAACGCCACATCAAATCATTGAGCTTAAAAACTTAACCCCAAAAGCCAAAAAACCCCCTCAGACCCATGAGAGTTATAAGTCGATCCATTTTTATGAGTTAAATGTCTTGAAAGGGGGCCCCCCCCAGGTTTCTTTTTGAAGGGACCAAGCTCTCCTTCTTCCCCGACCTCTCCTGGGGCCACACTGCGTGAGGGGGGCCCTTTAAAGCCCTATTGCGCTTTTTAAACCCTTTATCAACCCCCCTATCTTTGGGGGGTACCCCTTCGCACGAGTGGTGCAGAGAGAGTTATTGTTTACAAAACCCTGGGCCCCTAACCCCTTTTGGAAACCCCTTGATCTCCCGTTTGTCTCTCTCCCAGAGTGGAACTCTCTTTTTGTTCCCCTGTTGACTGGCCCTTCTCCCCTGCAATAGGCCTCTCCCACAGAGAGCACGCAAGATTCAGAGGATTACCTCCAGCCAGGAAAGCACGAGGGATCCGACTCAAAGGGGGCCCTCCCTCCCCATTTTCCCGGGTGAGTACCTCCCAGGGACTCTTTAAATTGTATTTGTCACTTGATCCTTCGTCTTTAACCGTCTTTGACAGTTATTATGTCTTTACAGGTTCTTTACTCAGTCTGATTCTGACCTTGTTTCCCTTTTTTTTCATTCTTCCCTCCCTCTTCCAAATCCCCCCCTTTTTTTCCTCTCTTCTCTTCTCTCCCACTCTTTCCTTTCCCTCCTCCCCCTCAAGTATTTTACTATTGACCGAGTATTTTACCCTACCATTAATGGCCTCTTAACATTTAATTTAATCTCCTCCTAGCGGGATTCCAAAAGTTTCCCTCGACTGGACCGTTGACAATTATTTTTCATAAAATTAAAGTGCGAGGGGTGTCCAGTGGTAATCGGCAGAGATATTTCCCGTTTTATTTCTTAATTTTTTGTATTTGCATATTTGGTCCTGATTCGACTTGGTGTTTTCCAGCCCCTTTTCCTTATTTAAAAAAATGTACAA
>JAODAL010015137.1:0-84967 GCA_025379985.1 Phyllomedusa bahiana | reverse complement strand
AATTTTGTCCTATAAAAAAAAAAGTATATTGTAATCTCTGAAAGAATAGCGATATAACTTTGGGTAAAATAAAACAAACTTTGCATAAATCAATATTACAGATATGTCATGACAAATAAAAAGTTTGTAATATGTTTTATTAGATATCTTTATTCTGAACCTTCAGTATCCGGCTTTTCTCTGGAACAGGGCCTGATGTATGAAAACGGTCTTGTCTAAAACTTTCTTTGTTGCCATAGCAACCAATCAGAGCTCTGCTTTAATTTCTCCACAGCACTATATAAAAGGGGAGCTCTGATTGGTTGCTAGGGCAACAAAAACTTCTACACCTGACAGTTTTCATACATCAGGCCCTGGGTGTTTTACATCATACTGTTCACATTCACAAAGTGAAACTACTAGCAGTGTTTTGGGCAACAGCTTTTACAACTACAGAAACTTTCTCACATGTGTGTTTCTGTATTTCTAAATATGAGATTTTTAAAAACAGTTTCCCCCTTAAATTCTATGTATAGCATATATAAGCCATCAGAGCAGCTAATCTCCCCAAAAACAAAAAGGCTCAGAGGAGAAGCAAGAAAACACATGAAGCATACAGAGAGAACAATACTGGACAATGATTTATGCACATTTTATTGAAAGTTTAGATTTTCTAAAAAGTACTTGCCTTAAAAGGTGTTTCTCACACGATAAATTCACTGGCTGACAACAGTCACTCTGTCTCCTCAGGCTGTGGGTGGGTCCCCCACAGTGATTAGCATATATTACTTCAAGCCCTCTTCTGACAGAGCAGGAAATTGTGTCTCCAACACAATTACAGATAAAGTAAAGCTTTCCATCCTCACAGTCACAACACTTGTATACTTTGCTTACTGCAGAAAATTTGGTGCAAAACCTTGTAAGTTCACTCAGAACTCAGTCCCATCATTCCGTGGGGTGAGGTTACTCCTCTCACTAATCAATAAAAGGCTTTCTGGTATGCAGGTTCCCAAATAGAAACCTGTGTGCAGTGAGAGACCTGCTGAACTGTCTATAGTTCATGACTGACGTAAAATCAACTGACCAAAATATTTACAAAATGTTGTCTATAACAGTCCCTTTATGTAGTAAGCAAACTTCTTTAATCCTGTTTCTCTAGCAGATCTGTGATGAGTGCAGCCATTCCTTCCAGTGCTTTTTCCTCTGATCTGTACAAGAAGCTTCAAAAACTGACATTTTACATAAAGTGCAGCACACATTCATTTCAATTAAGACCCAAGATGATATATAAGGAATAGAGCAGACCTTTACAGGACATTTCATTATTTTCACAAATGCTTATGAAAATATATTCAGCACTTTACTGCAATGAACTAACTGGACCAATTTTATTAAATATTTTGGGAGTCTGAGTCGGTCTATTTTATTCCGACTCCACCAAAATGGGCACTGACTCCGACTCCACAGCCCTGGATTCAATTGTTACAATCTAAGTTACAGAAGTTTGAGCAGGACACGCGCGATTATCTGCACAACCGTGTCTATTCATGGCAGGAGGACCGTGTATATACTAGTAGATTTAAAAAATCGTTTGGCTGATCACAGATGAGTCATACTACCTCAGAGGAGTCATTAACTGGGTCAGAGGGACATTTTTGGATGGAGCTACGGTCAATCAAAAAATGACAAGTGTCACGGTTCACACCGCGGTCCCTGCCTTGGACCATCATGATGTCCGTGCCTACCATGTCTCTGCTGGGGCTCCCTGTGCAGGGGTCCCGGCGGCCTGTGTTCTTTGCTGTATACTTGCCTATCCTGTTGCTCCTGCTTCCTGGGATCCTGTACATGCACTGCGCCTTCTAGGACGCACACGCAGCAGCTTCCGGCCCTTTATTGGGTCTGTGTCTCTAGTGCCTTCCTCTTGACCTGTGACCCCTGCCTATACGAGGAACTTCCTGTCTTTGCTCCAGGGTCAGTCCATTGTTGTGTTGTACCTCTTTCTGAGAGGTTGTCCATCTGAGCTCCTGACAGCTTCTCAGGTCTGCTATTCTGGACTTAACCCCTGAGATGTCTGGTTCAGTTCCTGTAGTCCATCAGAGTTCCTGACCACCTGTCTGCCATCTTCTGCTGTCCCTGTACTCGTCCTCTACCTGCTGTTTCTTCTGTCCTTGGACTGTCCTATGTTTACCTGCTGTATCCTGCCGTTATACCCGTCTAGTTACCTACTGTATCCTGCCGTTATACCTGTCTAGTTACCTGCTGTATCCTGCTGTTATACCAGTCCGGTTTCCTGCTGTATCCTGCTGCATACGTTTTCCGTCTGTACCTGTCTTGCCACCGCTTCTGTGCCTGGAGATCCTGTCCTGCTCGTCGGCTGTCACCGCAGGTAGCCACGTCAAGGGTAGCGACCTGGGGGTTCCCCACAGCAAAGTCCGTCCTGCTTTGTAGCGGGCTCCAGTGAGGATCGGGGGCCCCTTAGACTCCACTCCCTGGCGTGGATCTCCAGCTACCATCTCGCCTGCAGTGATCACAGTGGATCTATACCCAGTTACCAGCGATCGGTGCCTCCGCGTACATGGTTACCGCCGGATCGTGACAGAATGGACTGACTATCATCCACTTCGTGACAGAATGGACTGACCATGGATCCCGCCGTGGTGACCATGCCTTCGTGCCTGCTATTACCTGCCGTCTTGCTAGTCTGTTACCTGCCCGCTGGCTCATGGTTCACCTAGAGTGTCTGTCCCCGTCTGTCACGCTTAGCTCATGGTCCCACCCAGAGCGTCTGTACCCTGCCTAGCTCATGGTCCCGCCCAGAGCATCTGTACCCATTTTGCTTGGTTACCCGGCCTGTGTTCCCTCCCATTTTGCTTGTGCCCCATTTGTTCCTCCCGTGCTCCTCCTTATCTAGGTTTTCCCAATACTGGCTATTATTCAGCCTGTACCTGGTTTTGGGGTTGCCCCTGACCTATGTGGAATTCCATTCTGTGATTTGGAGGGGGAGGAGGGGGCTTTGAGGGGGGGATACTGTCACGGTTCATGCCGCGATCCCTGCCTTGGACCGTCACCATATCCCTGTCTGCGATGTCTCTGCTGGGGCTCCCTGTGCAGGGGTCCTGGCAGCATGTGTTTTTTGCTGTTTATTTGCCTGTCCTGTTTCTCCTGCTTCCTGGTGTCCTGTACGTGCACTGCACCTTCTAGGGTGAGCGCGCAGCAGCTTCCTGCCCTTTATTGGGTCTGTGTCTCTAGTGCCTTCCTCTTGACCTGTGACCCCTGCCTATAAGAGGAACTTCCTGTCTTTGCTCCAGGGTCAGTCCATTGTTGTGTTGTACCTCTTTCTGAGAGGTTGTCCATCTGAGCTCCTGACAGCTTCTCAGGTCTGCTATTCTGGACTTAACCCCTAAGATGCCTGTTCAGTTCCTGCAGTCCATCAAAGCTCCTGACCACCTGTCTGCTGTCCCTGTACCTGCTGTGTTTCTGCTGTCCTTGGACTCATATGTTTACCTGCTGTATCCTGCCGTTATACCTGTCTAGTTACCTGCTGTATCCTTCCATTATACCTGTCTGTTACCTGCTGTATCCTTCCATTATACCAGTCCAGTTACTTGCTGAATTCTGCTGTTATACCAGTCCAGTTTCCTGCTGTATCCTGCTGCATACATTTTCCGGCTGTACCTGTCTACCACCACTGGAGTTCTGGAGTTCATGTCCTGCACCTCAGCTGTCACCGCAGGTAGCCACGTCAGGGTTAGCGACCTGGGGGTTCCCTGCAGAAAAGTCCATCCTGCTTTGAGGCGGGCTCCGGTGAAGACTGGGGGCCCCTTAGAATCCGCTCCCTGGGATGGATCTCCAGCTACCATCTCGCCTGCGGTGATCACAGTGGATCCACGAAAAAACTTTGAGACTCTCGGTTCACATATTTTGATCAAAAGATGTTTAAGCTGCCCACGACTTTCAACGTGATCTCAAATCGGGCAGTCCTATCCTATCTTTACCTCTCAATCGAGCCAATCAGGCCTCCCACTGGGTCAACCGACCTCCATTATTCAGAGAGAAAAAATAAAAAACACCCAACCTGCAAAGCTGCCCTTCTTATGACAGCCTGTGAGAGTGGGCGGGGACAGAAACACAAAATGGAAGCACCCCTTCCTTTCCATCTAGGTTAAAATCAATGTACACCAAGTATAACGTATGTTTCTGCACACAAAAACATTTCTGAAAAAACGTATGCAAACCTGGGTGCCACCGGCAGGGCTGCGGCACACATGTAACTATACATGTACGCACACAGACCGCCGCCAGCGGCACATTTCTGCAAAAAGGGCAATACACTACGTGGAAATCCCTAAAGAAGCATTTTAGCTATCTATCATACATGAAAAAACTTTGAGACTCTCGTTCACATATTTTGATCAAAGATGTTTAAGCTGCCCACGACTTTCAACGTGATCTCAAATCGGGCAGTCCTATCCTATCTTTACCTCTCAATCGAGCCAATCAGGCCTCCCACTGGGTCAACCGACCTCCATTATTCAGAGAGAAAAAATAAAAAACACCCAACCTGCAAAGCTGCCCTTCTTATGACAGCCTGTGAGAGTGGGCGGGGACAGAAACACAAAATGGAAGCACCCCTTCCTTTCCATCTAGGTTAAAATCAATGTACACCAAGTATAACGTATGTTTCTGCACACAAAAACATTTCTGAAAAAACGTATGCAAACCTGGGTGCCACCGGCAGGGCTGCGGCACACATGTAACTATACATGTACGCACACAGACCGCCGCCAGCGGCACATTTCTGCAAAAAGGGCAATACACTACGTGGAAATCCCTAAAGAAGCATTTATGCTATCTATCATACATGAAAAAACTTTGAGACTCTCGGTTCACATAATTTGATCAAAAGATGTTTAAGCTGCCCACGACTTTCAACGTGATCTCAAATCGGGCAGTCCTATCCTATCTTTACCTCTCAATCGAGCCAATCAGGCCTCCCACTGGGTCAACCGACCTCCATTATTCAGAGAGAAAAAATAAAAAAACACCCAACCTGCAAAGCTGCCCTTCTTATGACAGCCTGTGAGAGTGGGCGGGGACAGAAACACAAAATGGAAGCACCCCTTCCTTTCCATCTAGGTTAAAATCAATGTACACCAAGTATAACGTATGTTTCTGCACACAAAAACATTTCTGAAAAAACGTATGCAAACCTGTGTGCCACCGGCACCCAGGATAGGACTGCCCGATTTGAGATCACGTTGAAAGTCGTGGGCAGCTTAAACATCTTTTGATCAAAATATGTGAACCGAGAGTCTCAAAGTTTTTCATGTATGATAGATAGCATAAATGCTTCTTTAGGGATTTCCACGTATAGTATTGCCCTTTTTGCAGAAATGTGCCGCTGGCGGCGGTCTGTGTGCGTACATGTATAGTTACATGTGTGCCGCAGCCCTGCCGGTGGCACCCAGGTTTGCATACGTTTTTTCAGAAATGTTTTTGTGTGCAGAAACATACGTTATACTTGGTGTACATTGATTTTAACCTAGATGGAAAGGAAAGGGTGCTTCCATTTTGTGTTTCTGTCCCCGCCCACTCTCACAGGCTGTCATAAGAAGGGCAGCTTTGCAGGTTGGGTGTTTTTTATTTTTTCTCTCTGAATAATGGAGGTCGGTTGACCCAGTGGGAGGCCTGATTGGCTCGATTGAAGGTAAAGATAGATAGGACTGCCCGATTTGAGATCACGTTGAAAGTCGTGGGCAGCTTAAACATCTTTGATCAAAATATGTGAACCGAGAGTCTCAAAGTTTTTTCATGTATGATAGATAGCATAAATGCTTCTTTAGGGATTCCACGAAGTGTATTGCCCTTTTTTTCAGAAATGTGCCGCTGGCGGCGTCTGTGTGCGTACATGTATAGTTACATGTGTGCCGCAGCCTGCCGGGGGCACCCAGGTTTGCATACGTTTTTCAGAAATGTTTTTTTTGTGCAGAAACATACGTTATACTTGGTGTACATTGATTTTAACCTAGATGGAAAGGAAGGGTGCTTCCATTTTGTGTTTCTGTCCCGCCCACTCTCACAGCTGTCAAGAAGGGCACTTTGCAGGTTGGGTGTTTTTTATTTTTTCTCTCTGAATAATGGAGGTCGGTTGACCCAGTGGGAGGCCTGATTGGCTCGATTGAGAGGTAAAGATAGGATAGGACTGCCCGATTTGAGATCACGTTGAAAGTCGTGGGCAGCTTAAACATCTTTTGATCAAAATATGTGAACCGAGAGTCTCAAAGTTTTTCATGTATGATAGATAGCATAAATGCTTCTTTAGGGATTTCCACACAGTGGATCCACACCCGGTTACCATCGATCGTAGCCTCAGTGTACGTTTTTACCGCCGGATCGTGACAGAATGGACCGACTATCGTCCACTTCGGGACACCAAGGAAAAAAATGCTCCTTTTTTTTTTTTTAGAAGATTCCAGCACACAGGAAGAAACAGATGGAAGTCTAGGAGTACAAAATACAGTCAACAAACCGAAACGTATGGCGAACAGAGGTCGCAAGAAACAGTAGATACATTAGCTTTCAATATATCATCACGACATTTAACCACACAGCTACTGGCTCTTTAGAAAAAGGACTCAATTACGTTCCTACCACCGAGGTAGAACCTTTCAATTTTGTTGTTGATTTCTACAGACTATGTCGTAATATTCATATTAAAATGTGTTTTGCATCAAATGTTTCTACTATGAATGACGAAAAAACCCTATTGTCATCTAGGAAGTTAAGAAAGACTAGTCAGTATGACCCCCGAAGTAACCAGTACAGCACTAGAGGTCTTTGAACAAAGAGTAGTGTATTAATTCAAAAAAACATCGTAACAATCTATCTCAAGAGGAAAGGGAAGCCCTAACATTGGAGCAGAGGGATTCAGAAGTGATCATTAAGAAAGCCGATAAAGGCGGTTCTACTGTAATTATTGATAAAACCTATTATACACAGGAGGCAAAAACTCACCTTGATGATTCAAGGGTGTATAGGTTGTTAAACCCAACTAGTGAATTTAAAAGGAAGATTGATGTAAACATTAATGAGGCATATTCATCGGGCCTCATTACTGGTACAGTAAGATGTGTTGGTTAAAAAAAACATAAGTTACCTATTTTTTACCTTGTTTTGAAGGTGCATAAGTCATTACAGCAACCGCCGTGCTGCCCTATAGTATCAGGTGTGAACTCTTTGTTAGGAACCAGTTGCAGCATATATTGATGCCTACTTGCAGCGGGCGGTGAGGAGGGATGACAACTGTTTACGTGATACTAGCCAGTTTTTGCGTTGTATCAAGGAAAATGATTGTACACAGGCTCAATGGTTGTGTACTATGGATATTAAAAGTTTGTTTACATGTATACCTCATGAGGAAGGTTGTCAGTCGGCACCTGAGGCTTTATGTGCTGATTCTTCATTGACCAATTCACTCATAGCTTTTTTGATGCAATTATTGGATTTTGTGCTTATGTAAAATTATTTTCATTCTGGTGAGTCCTTTTATTTACAGACACAAGGAACCTTGATGGGGTCTCCAGTTGCCCCTAGTTTTGCTAATCTATATATGTCATCTTTTGAAAAACGGTTTGTGTTTGGATCAGAATTCGCTCCATTCCTACATTGTTGGAAATGGTATGTGGACAATATTTTTATGTTATGGACAGGAACAGAAATTCAATTGGAATCTTTTTGTGTTTATTTCAATGGTTGTCACCCCCTCATATCATTCTCTGTGACTAAGCATCAATCTCGCATTCAGTATTTAGATGTTGAAGTATCAAAATCTGGCAATACTCTCAATACTGCATTGCATACAAAACCCACTGATTGATTAATATTAATAATAATCAGTCCTACCATGCTCCCCAGATGTTCAAGGGGATTTCACACAGTCAGTTCTGTAGGGCTCGCCTCATTTGTTCGACAGATGAAGAATATCGTTTAAACATGTACAAACTAGTGGATAAATTTGTGTAGAGCGGATATGACCATCAGGAGTTCTTAAAAGTAGCATTAGAAGTAGCTTCCAAGCCATGGGATCAGTTTTTATCCCCACGAAATAGGGTTGCCCAAAAACGACTAATGGTTATATCAAGCTATGATAGCCACTCTGGGATTATTAGAAAGGCCATTCAAAAACACTATATTTACTATTTTACCATAGGCAAACTTAAACTCTATCAGTACTCAATCTATAAGACACTAAAACGTAACTTTTATTATGTACTTAACCTCTATACTCACTATTTAAAAACCTGATTTCTAACCTCTCAATTTTTCCCTTCCTACTTCTGAAGTAATAACTCCCTTTCCCTTATCAAGTCTGGTTGAACACCCCCTACTAACAGGAAAACCTTATATATACACAGTAATTTACTAACTCCAGTACGGGATCCCAAGCATCCTACTTGGGCAGTTATCCCTATCTAATGGACATAAAACATATAAGGCTTCCTTGTAACACCCTCTGCAGTGGGTGATCCTTTGCAGACAGAGGTGAGAAATCACAATTTAAAATGTCATGCTTGACCTCCCCAACATGTTTCACCAGCTAACCCCGCTTCATCAGGGGATAGAGTTCCGGTCACATGTGGTGTAGCTCACTTCCTTTTATATCCTCTTAAGTACACACCCTATTCAGGTGCTCACTAATTAGCCATCAGAGAATCCACAAAATCCATTCCCCCTTTTTGCTCTCCTACATGCATACTCACACCATGCTCCCATAAACAGCATTCCTCAGACACGTTCACCATCTCCATAGCGGGCTTGCGCCCTATCTTATCATGCTGCCCGCGCTTGCGTGCTGTTTTAATGGAGATATCTGCCCTGACTGTGATGGACTTCCGTCCAACTTCTCTTATATTATTGTGTCTGCGTGGCTCACCTAGAACGGACTAAACGGAATAGACGTTACATTCCACAGCACACTACCAGCTTTATCACCTCCCATGAACCCCTTCTCCTCCATGTCTGATATGCATATTCATTGGGAATACATACTCCATTTTACTGTACACTATTGTCTTAGTCTCTTCCCATGAACCACTTCTCCTCTGTACCTCATATACATATTCATTTTAATAAAACTATGCATATTCATTGGGAATACACACTACATTGTACTGTACACTATTGTCTTAGTCACTTCCCATGAACCACCTCTCCTCTGTATCTGATATACATATTCATCTTAATAATGCTACAGGCCCTATGGTTAGCCCGTCCTCCCTCCTGCAGTTTCACCTCCCACCTTCCCCATTAAAGAGTCCCTCTTGCAGGTCACGTCTAGCCACCTAATTCATCACGTCACAATGGGAATATGCAGAAACGTTAATACATTCGTGCTCCAATTGTATTTATATACAGTGTATTGCATATATTGCATTCAAAATTAGCACAAAATCTACGTGGCAAGCAGAAACAATAAATCTATACCTAAATAGATGTATACATCAATAGATGGTAATCTACTTCCGAACTGCATCTCCTCACAGCAACGCAAGTGCACATATTACACAGTTCAGTTGCCAACAAGCTCCTTATACACAGAAACAGTATACATATATCCCAATTTGTTAAATACAAACTGTGGCCTCATGTGATCAACACCCATCATCATTGCAAGACAGAGGGAAAATGGGGGACAAGGTGGAGGCAGAAGAAGCAGGAGGGAGATGGGGGAGGAGAGAAAAAAAACACCTATGTGAACTCTGATGCTTCTATAGTCATGTATTCATGTATTCAACCGTGCTATGTACCACTGACCGTACTTAATCACATATATTATGTTTCTTCAAAAATTATATAGGGAATCAGCAAGATTAAATAAATGCTGAAAATGAAAAGCCCTCATTTAGGCCATTGGGGTTCAATGTATTGAGTCTATATATCCATCTTGCCTCTTCCTGCAACAAAACTACATCCAGATCGCCCTTTCTTTCCCCTAGCTTTTTCACACAGATGCCCCAAAATTTTAGCACCTCTATTTCACCATTATGTACTTCCAAAATGTGTCTCGCTAGGGGGGTGTCACCTCTAGTTTTAATAGTACTCAGATGTTTCGAGATCCGACGACGAAACTCCTGTATGGTTTTTCCTACATAAATCTTGGGGCAGGTACACATAGCCCCATAAATCACCCCTCTGGTTTTACAGTTGATGAACTGTCTTATCTCAAATCTTCTCTTATCAATGGGATTAACAAATTCTTTAGTTTTCCATATAAATGGACAGAATGAACAGTTGCCACAGGGATATGAGCCTACCACCGGAGACCGCAACCAAGTTCCTTTACCATCTCCCTCAAAATGACTATGCACAAATTCATCCCTAAGATTTTTTCCTCTTCTATATGTGACACTAGGATATTTAGGAATCACCTCAGAGAATACTGGATCTGCTTTCAGAATGTGCCAATGTCTTCTAAGAATACCTCTCATTTCATTGGCTCTATCATCAAAGGTACCTATACAGCGAATTAAATCAGTTTTTTCCTTCTTCTTTTGTTAACTGATTAATAAATGTCCTCTGTCACTAGTCAAAGCCCTGTTAAACGCCTTCCTCAAACATTTCTTAGGGTAACCCCTTGCCTGAAAACGTGCATTTAACTTTATACATTCTTCATTGAAAGCCTCTAAAGTAGAGCAATTCCTACGAGCCCTAAGAAATTGGCCTATGGGGATCCCCTTTTTTTTGAGAAGGTGGATGCCAGCTAGAAAAGTGTAACAAACTATTGGTAGCCGTATTTTTCCGAAATATCTTTGTCTGAATCTGCTTGTTTTCATCCAACATAATTTGAAGATCCAAAAAATTTATTTTCTCTCGATGAATTTCATCCCAATTTCATTATCATTGAGTCTAGATACAAAGTCCTTGAATAATTCTTCACTACCATCCCAAAAAATCAAAATATCATCAATAAAGCGCCCCCAAAACAAAATCCGATCTGTGAATATTTCAAAGTGTTCAGAAAAAACAATAGCATCCTCCCACCAACCTAAAAATAAATTAGCAAAGCTTGGCGCACAAACTGTGCCCATGGCTGCTCCCTTTATCTACTGATAAAAGGTACCATCAAACAAAAAATAATTATGTGTCAAAACAAAATCCAATAGATGTAAAACGAAATCATTATGTTCCATAATGTATTCAAAAATACTTGATTGCTTTCAGGCCCAGGTCATGACTGATGTTACTATATAGGGCTTCTACATCTAAACTTGCAAGAAGTGTACTTTCACTCATTACTAGATCATTAATTCTCATCACAGTATCCTTCGTATCTTAAAGATACGAAGGAAGGCCAGTGGCAAAGGGCATCAGTATACGGTCAACATACGTGCTAGGTAGAGATGGCCGAATTTCTCAAAAATTCGATTCAGTGACTTCGCCGAATTTTCCGACAAAATTTGTTTCAGTCCGAATTGCTTCAAGACGAATCGCATTAAAAAAACAGCTATTTCCAGGCTGCACAGAGCCTGCAGGGTGCTGTAGAACGTTGTGCCATGCTTAAATATGCAGAGGGAGCTTGGTTTGGTCTTCATACAATGTTGTGTTTTAGTATGACACGCATATGACTACCGCCGCTCTTAGAATCGCTTCACTATAAAATTCCCTGGCACTTAAGAGGGCAAAACTGACCAAAAAACTGAAGCAGGAATGTAGCCTGATAAAGTCATGGCAGCGAAAGCTGAAAAAAAAACAAGCTGAGGGCTCAGGTGGCAACATCAGTGACAGAGTGTGGAGGTGACGGCAGCAGCCACAGCAGCATGAGGTCAGAGAGTGGCACAATGACACAGTGTGGAGTTGACGGCATCAACAGCAGCAGCAGCATGAGGTCAGAGAGTGGCACAATGACATTCTGGAGGTGGCAAAACAGTAGTAGGCCACAGAGTGGCACAATGACAGAGAGTGGAGGTGACGGCAGCAGCAGCATGAGGTCAGAGAGTGGCACAATGACACAGTTTGGAGGTCACAGCAGCCACAGCAGCAGCATGAGGTCAGGCAGTGGCACAATGACATTCTGGAGGTGGCAAAACAGTAGTAGGCCACAGAGTGGCACAATGACAGAGAGTGGAGGTGACGGCAGCAGCATGAGGTCAGACAGTGGCACAATGACACAGTGTGGAGGTCATGGCAGGGCCGGGACAAGGCATTGTGGTGCTCTAGGCAAGTAAGGCCTGGGGTTATGGCAGCAGCCACTGAGTGCAAAAGGTCAACACTCAGTAGATGCTGATTGGTAACCGGAGCGGCTGCAGTACGTAACTTATCAATCTGGGATCAGTATTATGTAACAGCACTTAACTGCGCCCCCCTAGTGACAGGAAGAGGTAGGGCGCCTAGGCCTTGTGGCCCTGGGTCACGGTATCAAGAGCAGCAGCAGCGTGAGGTCAGAGAGTGGCACAATGACATTCTGGAGGTGGCAAAACAGTAGTAGGCCACAGAGTGGCACAATGACAGAAAGTGGAGGTGATGGCAACAACATCATGAGGTCAGAGAGTGGCACAATGACAGGGTGTGGAGGTGACCGCAGCAGCAACAACAGCAGCAGCTGCATGAGGTCAGAGAGTGGCACAATGACACAGTGTGGATGTCACGGTAACAGCAGCAGCAGCATGAGGTCATAGAGGGGCACAATGACAGAGTGTGGAGGTGGGTGGCAATACCAGTCCCTGGTAAACATGGTGGTAGGCAGATGGAGAAACTGGCAGCAGATGTGTGGCATCAGGCGGGTGGCGGCATCAGAATAGTGGCTGAGGCAGGTAGTTTGAACCCAGACTCATTTCTCACACACTGCATCAGCCATGATGCCTAAGGTATTGGTGTGTGGAAATCCTGGCCGATCCACGCCTGATTCATCTTGACAAAGGTCAGTCGTTCCACATTTCCCGTGGACAAGCGGGTTCTCCTTGGGGTAATGATGGCCCCCGCCGCACTGAACACCCGCTCAGATGCCACACTACTGGCCGGGCAGGACAGCTTCTCCACTGCAAACTCGGCAAGTTGCGGCCACACATTCAGTTTGGCTGCCCAGTAGTCCAGCTGACCTTCTAACTGGGGTGGCAGAGTGCATCTGGACCGAGAGATGATGGCAAAGAGAAACAACACTCTTCTGCAGAGGTGGTGGAGTCTTGACTGGCTGCAATGGCATGCGTGCAACTGGGCGCTGCTGCTGCTCTTGCTGCGGTGGCTGAATGGACCACCACATCTGAGCCATGTTTCTCCCAGGCCACCAGATGGTGACGCTGCATGTGTTGACGCAGGGCCGGGGTGCCAATATTAGCTCCCTGGCCATGCTTCACTTTCTGCCCACAGATTCTACATATACCCATATTCGGCTCCTCCGGTGTCTTACCGCTGCTGCCTCGCTGAGACCCTGTGCCGCTACTTTCTTGGACCTGCGAAGCAGGTTTTCTACCCCGTGGCCGCTTGGCTCCTGACCTTACACTGCTGCTACCCTGCTGACTCACGGCCACACAACCCACTTGCTGGCTGCGCCGCTGCCTGACGCGCAAGCTGACACCCTCTTTTCTTGACGATGATGAAGCCCTTGCTTCACCCGGCTCCCACGTGCGGTCGGCTACATCATCATCGATTTGTGTATCATCGTCACTGCTGTCTTCATCACCGGTCTTGGTATGCAGAGGCTGAACCCTCACAAAATGACCTCCCATGCCACTCTCCACATCTATACTTTGCCGCCTACTGCAAGACGCAGGGGATATTGGCCTCATTTCTTCTCTGCCAAGTAGCTACTGACTGTCCTCCTCATCCTCGCTGTATAGTGGCACTGAGCCCAGACCACATAGTAGATCTCTGGCTGAGGGAACCGGATGGGACAGAGGTGGGTTGAGGACAGGTGAGGGCCGCTGACCCGCTTCAGGGCCATGCCAACTAAGGGTTGTGTCTGACGTTCCCACCGACTCTTGGCTGGGGTTGTCAGATGTCATCTGGGAGGAAGTGGATGACCTAGTCAACAAATCAAGAAGCACTGGGTTGCTGAACAACACACGGCCGCTAGATGACAGCGGCAGTTCTGGCCTCACCGAGTGACCCCTGCTGCGACGTCCCCTTGCTGTGCTGCGACCTGAGCCTGCTCCAGGAATGTTTGTGCCACTGCCACTCGCAGGTGAAGAGCCTGCCACCTCTCTGTCTGACATATTGTTTGTTCTAAAATGTACAGACACTGTTTGATGAAGATATATGTATATGATAAATACACACCCTGTATTTGACTCCAAATGAACCCACTAACAAGCTTGGGTAACCCTTGGATATAAATTGCGCTCCACAAATGGGCAGGAAAAATTGACTTGTATGTGCCGTTTAAAAACACTGTGTATTTTACTGAATATAAAAGCACAAACAGGCTTAATTAACCTTCGGATATGAATTATGCTACAGACAAAATTTCTACTTTGGCGGTGAAAAAGAACGTTTCTTTTACAAAGTACAACTGCAGAAAAATACTTAGTTAACCCTTGGATGTAAATTGCGCAAAAGAAATATGCTGCCAACATTTACCAGCTTTGTAGCATGTTAAAATTGCGTGTATTTTATGAAACACAACAACAGAAAAACTTGTAATTAACCTTCGGATATGAATTATGCTACAGCCAAAATTTCTTCTTTGACGGTGAAAAAGAACGTTTCTTTTACCAAGTACAACTACAGAAAAATACTTAGTTAACCCTTGGATGTAAGTTGCGCAAAAGAAATATGCTGCCAACAATTACCAGCTTTGTAGCGTGTTAAAACGGCGTGTATTTTACGGAACAAAACAACAGAAAAACTTGTAATTAATCTTCGGATATGAATTCTGCTACAGGCAAAATTTCTTTTTTGGTGGTGAAAAGGAAAGTTTCTTTTAGTGACCACAACATCAGAACAATGCTTAATTAACCTCTGGATCTAAATTGTGCAAAATAAATGAGCAACCAAAAATTAAGTGGTATTTGGATTGTAAAAACGCTGTTTCTTTAACTGAATATGCCAGGAACAGGCTTAGATAACCCTTGGATATTCAATGTGCTCAAGAACTGAGCAGATAGCATTAAAATGTATATGCAGCTGCATTGGACGGACACTGGACTTCAGTTCCAATACCCCACAAAATCAGAATTAGAATGTAAGAGAAGCAGTCTCTGAGACCAGCTGTGACACCACCCAAAAATCGCTGTATAAAAGGAGTGTGAGGAGCGAGCATGGCGCCCGGACTTATATAGTGCGGTGACGTCACAGAATCTTGCCGGTCTCTGATTGGCTTCATCTCTGCACATGTCATGTAGGCTATGCCTTTCTTCCTCCCAGACTTCTTTGCCCCATGTAACGCCATGTGCTCGCAGCCATTTTATCAATCAAAAACACGCTTCGTTCCTGTGAATCACCCTAAACTTCGACTTCGTTCAGAATCGAAGTTTTCCTGAAATTCTAAACGATTTCCACTTCGTTAGAATCAATTCGCCCATCTCTAGTGCTAGGTCCTTGTGTTAAATTATTTCTACCTGAGACTATCGGTCTTCCTGGTATTGGCACAACCTCTTTATTCACTTTTGCTAATGCATAAAAGGTAGCAATAGTAAGATTCACATTTAACAGAGATTTCTTCAAATCCTCAGTAATTAATTTTTTCTCAATTCCCAGATCCACAATCCTTTATAATTCCTTCAACAACTCATTGGTTGGATCTTTTGAAAGCCTCTCATATGTTTCTGAATCATCAAGTATTCTCTCAACCATTGCTCTATAGTCACTTTTATTTAAGATGACAATATTATCACCCTTGTCACTGGGTTTGATTACTATCTCCCTGTTAGATTGTAATTCTGCAATAGCTAATTGTTCTTCCCATTTTAAATTTAAAGGGGTTTTATAATTTCATTAAATGGTCTTCAGAATAAGGGGAAACAAGCAACTTTGCAATTGGATGTCATTAGCAAAGCTGTCTTGTATTCACAGTATTCCTTATCTTGTGTTTTTGTTTACACTGATATCCAGTCCTGGTCGAATCCCTCCGGATCCCTCCTCCTTGCTTTTCACTAGCTGAGAGCTCATTTACATTCTGTACAGACCCCGGTCGAATTCACGGAGCTGTCTCTCACTCGGAGTAAGGGACCGTCACATTTTCACTTTATACAGGCAGAAGAAACAGAATTACACTGAAGGGCTTACACAATCAGGAAATAGCACAATTTGTGTCGATCCCTGCCTGACTTAGAGTTAGGGGCCGTAGAATTTTCTCTCTCCACACCCAGCAGAAACAGACTGCAACAGATTCTACATGAGAAAAACATAACAGTTTTGTCCGGTGCCTAACTCTCCTGCATAGAAGCGAGATCTGTGCCGTTCATAGAACATCTCCAGCTGTGAGAGGAGAAGAGTTCAGTTGCTCAATCTAGATTGAATGCAGCCTGTGGTATGTATACAGCTCTTACAAAATAAGACTGCATAGGGAAAGACACAATGACATGTGGACTCAGAGAGGGAGGGGGGGGGAGTCTCGGGAGCCAGCATGCACAGTGAAGGGGGGGATGATGTCACCCAGCTGGGAGGGGAAGAAACGCCCCTGCATTTCCAGAGTTGAGAAGCTGAGAGCAGTGTGAATCAGCCGAACTAAGGAAGCGATACATCCCCTTTAAGGAAGATGCTTGTCGTCTGAGTGCTAGTTTCTTTATATCTTGCGTTACTACTTCCACAAACGTATCCAATAAATTATATTGTGATATCGGAGGTGTATTCCTAGATTTTGGTTTCAAGGGTCTATCTAGAATTATGGGGTCTCCTTCACCTTCCACCTGCAATTGTTCAAGATCACCCAATGTTTTTTCCTCTAGTTTCCTAAAGGTTTGCTCATCATTATTTTTCATTATGTGATATTTATGTAAAGCCAACCATCTAGCAAAAAGATTAATATCTTTTACCCATACAAACTCATTAAATTTGGGCATAGGAGTAAATGTGAGACCATATGCCAACACCTGTTTTTTATTTTCCGTAAGCCTATGAGAGGATAAATTAATCACTTGAAGTGCTCCGTCCTTTGTTATTTTTGATAATTCCCCTTCTGTCGATCCCTCAGGGTAATCCTTGGTTGTTCTAAAAAAAAAGGGGGTGCATTTGCATTTTGAATGCTCCTGAGATTGAATTTCTATTGTGTTCACAACCAGTCCATTTCCTACCACTAATGGCATATTTGTATTGTCATTTGAAGTCATTGCCTGTGCTCCCATACCATGGGCCACTACACCACAGGATGCAGACGAGTATAATGTATTTGATCCCATTAATCCTTCTCCTGATTGGCATCTCTGAGGATTCTGATCTTGTGCTATTTGGGTAGATGATTTTTGTGTTTTCTTACTTGTCCAACCTTTGTTTTTTCTCTGACCCTTTCTCCAAACAGTTTTCTTACCTTGCGTATGACTATTAATGGAACCTGTGGAGGATTCTTCTACAGCAGAAATCTCTGAATCTGACAAATCTAAATATAAATTAGGTTTGTAAGTAAATCTACTGTTTCTCCAAATATAAACCTGATTATTATCAAAATCTTTCCGATCCCTCAGATATTTGTTGTGTTTTCTTTCTTTAATTTCTTCTCTCAGAGATTCTATATTTCGTTGTTATTTCTGTTCAAATTCAGGGACATCTGGATGGGCCCGAAAATTATTTATCTCCACTATCTCCTGATTTAGTTGTTCACTTAATGTATTAAATGAAATTATTTTGTATTCTGACAGGTATTTCATCAATTTTAGAGAACATTCAGTTAGCAATTTTTCCCAACCCTTGATAAAAATGGGGTCCTCTAGATGTGTATTTGGTCTCAAACTGATCCTTAATCCTCTATACACAATTTGTTGTTGTATATATGTCTCTAGACTAGCTACTTCCCAACCTGCCCGAATTTGTTGTTTGTAAGTCTTATTTAATTTCTGAAAGGCTATATGGATATTAGTTTCATTCAATGGAATTGGTTGATTAGAAAATACTACATTAGCTTCCTGTGAAAAAGTATCCAAATAAATTTTCTGACTCAAAAAACCTGCCATTCCCTAGATTCCCCACTTGAACATTCCTGTTCTCCAAACTTGTCAATTAATCTCCCAAAAAATTGGAATCTCGCAAGAGAACAGAGAGAGTGACTATTAATCACTATATTTACTATTTTGCCATAGGCAAACTTAAATTCTATCAGTTCTCTATCTATAAGACACTAAAACGTAACTTTTATTATGTACTTAACCTCTATACACACTTTTTAAAAACCTGATTTGTAACCTGTCAATTTTTCACTTCCTACTTCTGACGGAATAACTCCCTTTCCATTATCAAGTCTGGTGGAACCCCACCTACTAACAGGAAAACCTTATATATACACAGTAATTTACTAACTCCATAGATAGAGGGGATAGAGAAATCACAATTTAAAATGTCATGCCTGACCTCCCCAACATGTTTCACCAGCTAACCTGGCTTCATCAGGGAATAGAGGTCCGGTCACATGTGGTGTAGCTCACTTCCTTTTAAATCCTCTTAGGTACACACCCTATTCAGGTGCTCACTAATTAGCTATCAGAGAATCCACAAAACCCATTCCCCCTTTTTGCTCTCCTACATGCATACTGATACCATGTGCTGCCACTGACAAGGGGTTCATGAATTAGGACTAACAAGATGTCATGTGACGTATGCCGATGAGTATAAAGGTATGCAGGTCAATTGTGGAGGATATCTACAGAGAGGAGGTTTCAACTTGAGTACGCCTGCTTGAGAAAGGAGGTTCTCGCTCGTCGCTCCGGCGTGCGGTTGCCTTCATTAGGCTGCGTTTGTTCTGTCTAAGAAAGTGACGCTTTATAATACGATTTGGATCCATCATATTGACTGTATTATGGGCTAAGAACTGCATGGAACGGCAGACATACCACAGGTTTTTATAACCCTTTATACGATATGAAAGAGTATTAATCTGTTGCACAGAATTAATTTATTAAAAAGAAAAATGTTTATTTTTATTTTAAAGGATTTTTTTGAAAATGATTATGGCCTGCTTATGATCGCATTGGACATTATTGGATGTTGGTAGTTGGAAGACCAACACAAACCTCAGTGGTGTGTCCCATATTAATATATGTACGGGCGTGTTTTGATATAAAGGCTGCTATCAGGGCAACACAGTGTGCCCTGATTGAATGGTTACTATACGGATAGCCCTGGGGCTACTCTAGGTCTCCAGGGCTGACTGTAAAGACATTCTCCAGGGTTCATCGAGTATTGGAAAACCCAGTGACCCTTTGATTATGTGGACTAGATAGGATTAGACAGAAGCTACCTAATTTTAGACTGTGCCCCCTTGCTCTTGTCAAATGAATCTATCCCACCCATATATGGCAGGCAGAGGTAGCTGAAATGACAGAAATAGCCAAATGGACTGTTTTACAATGTCCATATCTCCTATTCACTTCTATGTTAGGTACAGTAACAGCATAGAACAGCCAGCTCAGCTGTTTCCATAATCCTGGCCACCACATTCTAAAGGGTACACCAATCTAAGCCATCATTGTCTGTGATGGGGATACAGTTTATTTCAATTATTAGGGTGCTTCACGTTATTATTGGTAAATATTCTTCGTTGCGTGGCTCAGAGGAAACAGTGCCTAGGTCCCTAATTACAACACTAACTAGCTACACAGGATTAGAACAGTGGTTCACAACATGTGGCCCACAGTGCCCCTGTGTGCAGCCATCAGGACTCAAATATGTCTTGCCTCTGACCTCATAATTCTTTTGAAAGCTGCATTCAACTGCTGGCACTGTTATGGCTGACAAAGTCATGGTGAGTATTGTATGATTGGCACTATAGAGCTGAGTATGCTATTTTAGTCAACCTAAATGAACAATCCAGTAAAAAACTTTTTTGTATTAACTCTGGATTTCTTCCACAAAGTATTATTTATTTCTCACACAATCATTGCATGCCTACAAGATGTACCATAAAATAGCTGATAGGTTTAAGACCTCAAGAGAAGAGGAAATGAGTTGGTGAGGTGGCTATATATATGTGTGTTGTTCTCTATTTATAATTGTGAAACAGCCACTTCTGTCAACTCCCAAAAACTACAATTAAAACAAGTATACTCTAATAATAGTAATAATAGAATAAGAAAATTAAAAGAAATGAAAATATCCTCTTTCTGGAGTACCGAGCAGGCCCCCTTCCTCAGATCGATTGCTGGTTGTCCCTAAAGACCTTATAGCAATTTTGGGTATTTACAATTGAAGTGCCATAAAGATCTCAAATGGGGAATGCTCTTCAAAGATTTACTGTGGACTCTAGGAGAAGTACAATATGACAATGAGGACCTTGGACCAAAAAATGTTGTGCACCCATGTTGGCGGCCGTAAATAAAAGTTGGCTTGGAAAAATAGAAGGTAGGCCCAAAAGAAGTATGCAATTACGTTAATAAAAGGACAAAACCTTTTAAAATTCAATCTTCAAATGGCTTTTTTGTTCTATAACCATGCTTACACATAAAAAAAACTACCTCATTAATTGTAAGATTGTAAATGAGAAATGAATGACAATGCATATAAAGTATTCAATAAAGTGTTTATTGTTTCTTTTTGTAAAATAATCAAGTAAACATTGTTTTGATCTTACATATTCTTTGATGTATTATTGTCTTGACTTTTTTTGATCTCCTGCTGGATAGCTTTTTTTCTTATATCTTTTTCGAAGTAACTGAAGAAGTGCAATAGATGGTATAAACATGCAGGGTATAACCACCAACAAAACACAAATAGCCACAACCCAGTTAGGATAATTTTCTACTTTCTTCATAGGAAAGTTCTCCTATATTAAAAAAAAAAAAAAAAAAAAAATAAAAAAAAATTTGTTATACACGATAGGATACATAATACATATTATTAGTGCAATTGTACTAATGATATTTCCTTTAAGGGACATTTTTAAGACGTGTGCATATGAAAATACTCATCAAAATGCTTGACGGATTCTGGATCCTGAAACAGTGTTGTCCGATAAGTATCTTGACGGGGCAAAATCACTTCCCGGGCTGTCTGTGATGTCACCATGCCCGACAATGCATTGTGGGCATTGCAGGGCAGGGTGATTGACAGTCGTCATGGAGACCAGTATACAGCAGCAATACTGTCTACTGGTCTCCCTTGTAAAAGCGATCTGAAGATTGCTGATACAAATCCCCTCTGGGGAAAAGTGAAAAAAAAAAAAAAAAAGTGAAAATAAAAACCCGTACATTGCTCTTTTCCCTTTTACAAGCGCCAATTGCTCCGAAAAAGATAAAAAATAAAGTACACATATTTGGTATCACCGCGTGCGTAACATTAATTAACCTGCATGGTGAACGCTGTTAAAAAAAAAATAAATCAAAGAATTGCGATTTTTGTTCCTTCCACAACACATAAAACGGAATAAAAAGCAATCAAAAACTCATATAAACGCCAAAGTGGTACCAATTAAAACATCGGTTCATCCCGCATAAAAGTCCTTACACAGCTATGCATACGGAAAAATAAAAAAGTTGTGGCTATTAGAATATAGCGATGCATAAATATTGTTTTACGTAATAAAAACACTTTTTTTTAAAATGCGCTTCAACATAAAAAAAGGATATAAATTGGGTATTGCCATAATCGTATCGACCAACAGAGTCAAAATAACTTGTCATGTATACTGCACGGTGAGCGCTTTCAAAAATAAAAAACACTACTGGACTGCAGTATTTTCTTCACCCTGCCTTACAAAAACCGGATTTAAAACTGATGAAAAATTCTCGTCATCCCAAAAATGATACCAATAAAAATTTCAACTCATCCCCCAAAAAACAAGCCCCTACATATCTTCTTACACAAAAAATAAAAAAGTTATGACTCAGACTGTGGCGATGCAAAAACGTGTTTTCCTTTTTGAATAAACGTGTTTTTATTGTGTAAAAGAAGTAAAACATAAAAAAACAAAACAAATTGGGTATCTCTGTAATTGTATCGACCTGCTAAGTAAACCTAGGATGTCATCTATAACGAATGGTGACTGCTGTAAAACAATAAAAATAAGAAACACTACCAGGATTGCTGTATTTTGTTCAAAACAACTCACAAAAACCTCAATAAAGAGTGGTCAAAGCATCATATGCATCCCATAATGGTACCAATTAAACAGTCAACTCATCCCGCAAAAAACAAGCCCATAATCAGCTTAGTATACAGAAAAATAAAGTTATGGCTGTCAGACTATGACAACATAAAAATTAAATTTTTTATAGACCTATTTCTATTGTGTAAAAGTAATAAAGCCTAAAAAACTATATATGATATATATCATTGTAATTGTACTGACCCGCATAGTAAAGTTATCCAGTCATTTGCATTGCACGGTGAACGCTGTAAAATTGAAACCCGAAAAACAATGACTGAACTGCGCTCTCCCCCCCACCCCCCATTTTCATGGCCCAATGCTAAAAAAACCCAAAAAAACTAGGGAACACCTGTGGAACCTAAATGCATAATACACTCCTAGATGAGATGCATGAGGGGTGTTGAATCCAAAATGGGGTAACTTCTGGAAGGTTTCACCTGTTCTGGTACTTTGGGGGCTTTGCAAATGCGGCATGGCCCCCTCTAAAATCTGCGTTCAAAAAGCCATATAACGCTCCCTGCCTTATATGCCCTGCCATGCGCCCAAACAGCAGTTTACACCCACATGTAGGGTATTGCCGAACTTGGAAGAAATTGCGTAACAAAATGTGGGATGCTTTTTTCCAGGATTCTTTGTAAAAATTAAACATTTTCAGCTAAAATTGCAGATTGTTTGGGAAAAAAAGAATTTCTTCATTTTCACAGCCTAACGCTAAAAAAAGTTGTGCAGCACCTGTGGGGTCGTTATACTCCCTACACCCCTGGATATGTTTCTTAAGGGTGTAGTTTCCAATATGGGGTCTTTTTAGAAGTGTTTATTCAGTTTTAGCACCTTAGGGTGTCCGCAAACCTGAAATGGCACCTAAATAAAATCGTAATTAAAATGAGAACTCAGAGTCAGGTAGGTGCTCCTCCTACTCTGAGGCTAGTGGTTGAGCCAAATAGCGCATTAGGGCCACATTTGGGATATCTCTGAAAACAGGGATCAATATTCAGTTGCATTTCCTTGGTCTTATCTACTGTGTTCTTGTGAATAATGGACAAAAATTGAAGATCTGCAAAAAAAAGGGAAATTTCACCTCCACTTTGGTTTAATTCCTGTGGGTTAATACACTTCCTAAATGCTGTTTTGAATACTTTAAGGGGTGTAGTTTCATAGATGAAGTCATTTTTGGGGTTATCTAACATATAGGCCAATCAAAGTCAAGTCAGAACTGGATTGGTCCCTAAAAATGTGTATGTAATTTTCTTGAAAATGTGAAAATTACTACTAAACTTTTAAGCCCCCTAATGTCAAAAAAAGGACATTTAAAAAATTGTGCCAACCTACAGTGGACATATGGTAGATGCTTATTATAAACTATTTTGAGTGGAATAACTATCTGTCTTACACACAGATTTTTTTGAAGTTTGAAAATGTTTTTTTTTAATTTTTCACGCTACTTTGAAATTTTTCACAAATAAAAGAGGACTTTTTGGACCAAAATTTCTTATTAACTTAAAGCACAATGTGTCACAAGAAAACAATCTCTGAATCACATGGATAGGTAAAAGTGTCAAAAAGTTATTCTCACATAAAGTGACACATGCCAGATTTAAAAAATAGGGCTGTGTCAGGAAGGCCAAAACTGGATCGGGCGGGATTAAAAATTAAACTTTATTTATCCCATTTATTGAGCATCTGTGGGGCATCTTCAAATGGAAGGTTGAAAAGCGCAAGGTCTCTAACAGCTTTGTGATATGATGTCATCATGGGGAAGTGGAAGAGGATTCGAGTGGCTGCAACCTATGAAGCTCTAGTGAACTCCATGGCCAATAGAGTTAAGGCAGTGCTGAGAAATAATGTTGGCGACAAAAAATATTGACACTTTGGGCACAATTTGTCCATTTTCAATTAGGGGTGTACTCACTTTTGTTGTCAGCAGTTTAGACATCGATGGCTGTGTGTTAGGTTATTTTGAGGGCACACCAAATTTACACTTTTACACTGACTACTTCCATTGTGTCAAAGTGTCATATATTCAGTGTTGTCCCAAGAAAAGATATAATACAACATTTACAAAAATGTAAGGGGTATATTCACTTTTTTGAGATACTGTACATACATACAGAGTGCCCGCTTAGAAAACCTACACCAAAGTTTCCACAAATCCATGACAAAAAAATTGAAAAAGCACATGCAAAATATTTACTTCAAAGAACTGTATTCATCTATGTGTACACACAACATTTCAGCTCCACAATGGAGCCTTTCCAAAGAAAAGTGTGTAAGTGAATACATTATTTAAATATACAAAGTAAATTTTGATAATCAGCCCATCATATTAAAGTGCAAATCTTCTTTGTATAAAAAACGAAATTTTCACATTCATGAAAATGTCATATAACTTATTACAAATAGTGAATATATATTGTAAGGTGACAGCTGGGACGGTCCATGATGGTGTGTACATCCCAGCAAGATTTCCTGTATAGACATGGGGAAAATGTAATAAGTGACATGTCACCAAAGTTAACTGGCCTTGATGAGGTAGGAGCCATTCGTTTATGTTGTGTCAGCCGCAGTAAGTGGTTGGCATCTGTTTAGCGTTAGTATGGTTGCTTCAGCCAAAACATGGGACGGCCGTTACCATGGGCAGGCAAAGTGTTGGGTGGATGCCTTCGCCCTGTGTTCCAGGCCAGGGTTTAGCTGGCCTTTATAAATCTGCTAGTCAGCTGACCAGGTGTTCTGCTAAACAGGTTAAGGAGTTTGACCTGGGAAGGAACACACTAGAGATATCTAGGAGCTCTTATATTGCCAGTGGATGAAGATAAGGTGTAGTGAGGGAAAACTTAGTCAGCGCTCAGACAAACAAGAGTTTATTTTCAGTTTTGTTTATGTTTGGCAAATGCTGTATGCTATAATACCTGCAGTGGTCATAAAACACGGGAGGACCCATGTTTTAACCCAGAAAACCTGTCTGTGTCTCTTTCTACATTGGACTCTACTGCAATCCCAGAGCGGAAACCGCTTACAATATATATAAATATTATTAAAAAATGTACAAAAAGTGTTAATAAAATGATGGCGTCTAAACAAAACTACTAAGCATGCGCCTCCGCAATACAATCTTGTGCATGACAGGAAATAACTCAAAAGCCATTGCTATAACTGGCAACCCTAATTCTCCCTCAACCTTCACGTATGCTTCCAAAGCATGCACTCTGTACATACATATATGTATTTCATTGCTACATCTTATCAACCTCTTAGGACTGAGAGGGAGTACAGTTGAAACCAGAAGTTTACATACACTATATAAAAAGACACATATGCATGTTTTTCTCACTATCTAACATGAAATCAGAATAAACCTTAGCCGTTTTAGGTCAATTAGGATTACCAAAATTATATTTGCCAAATGCCAGAATAATGAGAGAGATTTTTTAAGGTGTTTTTATTACTTTCTGCAAAGTCAAAAGTTGACATACACTAGGATTACTATGCCTTTCAACAATTTGGGACAGCCCATATGATGATGTCATGTCTTTGGAAGCTTCTAATCGGTTTATTAGCAACATCTTAGTTTCCACATGTGGATGTATTTTTAATGCACACCAGAAACACACTGCTTCTGTGTATAACATCATGGGAACGTCTAAAGAAATCAGCCAAGATGTCAGGAAGAGAATTGTGGACTTGCACAAGTCTAATTCATCCTTAGGTGCAATTTACAGATACCTGAAGTTGCCTCGTTCATCTGTACAAACAATTATACGCAAGTACAAACAAGATGGGAAGGTCCAGCTATCATACTGCTCAGGAAGGTGATTTGTTCTGTGTCTGAGATGAACGTGCTTTGGTCCGACATGTGCATATCAACTAGTGATGAGCGGGTCGATAGTCGATATCGGCAATTATCAATAAGATATCCGATAGTTGATAATAGATTATCGCCGATGACCATTAAAGTCTATGGAAGAGGAACAACACCTTCATTCTTACACCCAAACAGGGATGGAGAAGCTGGAATTAACATCCACAACAGTCAAATGGATACGTGCTACATCTTAGGCAACACACTTAGGTTATAAAAGCCACAGAAGAAGAATCACAGACCATTCACTATCCCTGTCTTGCACCACAGCATGACCCTTAAACCTGCATCACCCACAAATTAAAAAGTGCCAGAAGGCAGTATGATTTGAACCATCATTTTACTTGAACTGGACATTGAATATCCCTGTCCTGGAACGCAGCATGAGCCCCAAACCTGCATGACCCCAGAATTAAAAAGTGCCGGATTTTGGTGTCTTTCAACCTCCTTTTTAGTTGAACTGGACATTAACTATATCTGTCCTGTACCGCAGTATGACCATTAAACCTGACTGACCCACAGATTAAAAAGTGCTGGGAAAAGGAGTCTTTGAACCACCATTTTAATGGAACTGGACATAGACTATCCCTGTCCTGGGCCACAGCATGACCCCTAACCCTGTTTGACCCACAGATCACAAAGTGGCACTATGCTATTTTGTACAGTGACTGTCATTTAGTATATTTTTTGGTAACTGACATTTGTTTACAGAATTTATTTAGGGAAGTTTTATTTATAGTTTTACATTATTATCATTTTGCTTTTTTTTTTTTCAAGTGTGAGAACAATAAATAAATGATAAATGGTGCAAGATCCAACTAGAGGAAAGGCCCTTCTAGACTTAATATTGACTAATAGACCTGACAGAGTAACAAAGGTTCAGGTTGAGGGGCACCTAGGGAATAGTGACCATAATATAATAAATTTCCGTTTATCCTTCAATAGAGTTTTTTGTCAAGGAGCCACAAAAACACTGAATTTTAGGAAGGCTAATTTTATTCTGCTTAGGGAGGCCCTAAACCGTATTGACTGGGACAATGTGTTTAAATATGGCAGAACAAATAATAAATGGGATATTTTTAAAAACATTCTAGGATACCACTGTGAGAGGTACATACCTTATGGTAATAAAAAAAATTAGAAACAGGAAAAACCCAATGTGGATCAACAGAGATGTAAAGGAGGCAATAAAAAACAAAAAGAACGCGTTTCAGCTACTAAAACAGGAGGGTAGTGAAGAGGCACTAAGAAGCTATAAGGAAAAAAATAAAGTGTGTAAAATAAAGATAAAGGAAGCAAAGCTGGAGACGGAAAGACATATTGCTATAGAAAGTATATCTCACCCCAAAATATTTTTTAACTATATAAATAGTAAAAAGATTAAAACAGAGAATGTTGGCCCTTTGAAAAATACTGAGGGAGAGACTGTAGAGGACGATGAGAAAAAAAGCAAACCTATTAAACACTTTTTTCTCCACTGTATTTACCAAGGAGGATGAGCTTCATGTTGAACAGGGGGATGAGGTAAACGCCAACTTAAAAGTTTCTTGTCTAACCCAGAAAAAAGTGCAGCTCCGCCTTAGGAAGATTAAAATAGACAAATCCCAGTCCAGATGGCATACACCCACGTGTACTAAGGGAGTTAAGTGAATGTCATAGATAGGCTCCTATTCTTAATATTTAAGGACTGTCTAATAACGGGGTATGTCCAAATGATTGGCGCATAGCAAATGTGGTGCCAGTATTCAAAAAGAGGTCAAAAAGTGATCCAGGAAACTATAGGCCGGTATGCTTAACCTCTGTTGTAGGTAAAATGTATGAAGGTTTTCTCATAGATGCTATCCTGGAGTATCTCACTGACAATAAATGTATAACACCCTTCCAGCATGGGTTCATGAAGGATCGGTCCTGTCAAACTAATCTCTTCAGCTTCTATGAGGAAGTCAGTTCCAGACTGGATCGGGGTGAGGCACTGGATGTCATATATCTAGATTTTTCTAAAGCATTTGATACGGTGCCACATAAAAGGTTGGTAAATAAAATGAGAATGCTTGTACTGGGGGAAAATGTGTGCAAGTGGAGGCAACTGGCTCACTGATAGAAAACAAAGGGTAGTAATTAACGGTACATACTGAGACTGGATTGCTGTTACTAGTAGGGTACCACAAGGGTCAGTATTGGGCCCTATCCTCTTCAACATTTTCATTAATGATCTTACACAGGGATTACACAGTAGAATATCGATCTTTGCAGACGATACTAAGCTCTGTAAAGTAATCAACACAATAGAGGATAATGTGTTATTACAAAGGGATCTGGATAAGTTGGAGGCCTGGGCAGGGAAATGGCAGATGAGGTTTAATACAGATAAATGCAAGGTTATGCACATGGGGAAGAGAAATCCATTACATGACTACATGTTAAATGAAAAAAGGCTCGGTAAAAGTGACATGAAGAAGGACTTGGGAATCCTGGTGGACAGTAATCTTAATTTTAGCAGCCAGTGTCAGACAGCAGCTGCTATGGCAATTAGAATAATGAGGAGAATTAAAAGGGGCATAGATGAACATGATGAAAACATTAAACTCACATTATACAAGTCACTGCTTAGACCACACATGGAATATTGTGTACAGTTTTGGGCACCAGTGCGCAGGAAAGACATTGTAGAGCTTGAACAGGTACAAAGGCGGGCAACAAAAATAATAAAAGGACTGGGTGGACTACAGTACCCAGACAGATTAGCAAGATTAGGGTTATTTAGTTTAGAGAAAAGACGGCTTCTGGGGGACATAATAAATATGTTTAAATACATCAAAGGTCAATATAGAGATCTCTCCCAAGATTTATTTATACCCAGGGCTGTATCTAAAACAAGGGGGCATCCTCTACGTCTTGAGGAACGAGAGTTTCTACATAAACATAGAAAGGGATTCTTTACTGTAAGAGCAGTGAGACTATGGAATTCTCTGCCAGAGGGACTTGTCATGGTGAGTTCAATAACGGAGTTCAAAAATGGTTTGGATGCATTTCTGGAGCGTAATAATATAACAAGTTATAGTGTCTAGGATTCAGGAGAGGGGTCATTGATCCAGGGATTTTTCCGATTGCCAGATTGGAGTCGGGAAGGAAATTTTTCCCTACAATGAGGACAATTGGCCTCATTGGGGTTTTTGCCTTCCTCTGGATCAACACCTTAGCACACAACAGGCTGAACTGGATGACGTTCTTGTCTTTTTCGGCCTTACAAACTATGAAACATAACACATTACAGCCTCCCCTGCAGTTTTTAAAGGTATTTTTTAAACGTGTAGATGTGTTAATTCATCCGCACACCCCATAAGTAATAAAAATGTCCTAATCATCCCCAAAATACTTCTTAGTTGAGAAGACATTTTCCCTCCTGGCTTCTGAGAGTCATTCAGCCAATCAATTCAATGGTTTCATTTTCCTCCAAAATCCTTCTTCAGTGATTAGGGACAGACTCCCCTGGAGATCAAATTATGCGACCCCATAGTGACTCAGCCCAGAAAATTTTAAACCTCAAATGTGCAATTTGTGTCCGCCTGGAGCCTTTTTGACACTACTTAACCTCACAGAAATCACCTTTTTCAAAATCTTATTTTTTAGAGAAATTTGAAGCTCTCCTGATTGCCCCTAACGGTGAGAGCCAGTGCTGCCGTCAGCCATCTGTTAACACGGAGGTCCAGCTGCCAGGGCCAGACTTACAGTGGGTGTGCGGTGAGAGCCCAGGCTAGCGTCTGTCATCTATTAACACGGAGGTCCAGCTGCCAGGGCCGGAGTTACAGTCGGTGCGGTAAGAGCCCAGGCTGGTGTCCGTTATCTATTAACACGGTAAAAATGCCCTTATGATGCAGCAATGAAAACAGTCGTGCTGAAGCAGAGTGCGGAAGCGGAAGTGTGAGTAAGCCTCAGCCTTCCTCAGTACACATCAAAACCTGGGTAGCGCTTGCCCCTCCGTATGAGTGCGGACCAATTGAGCTTCACTTGGAAATACTGGTGGTTAACGCTCCTTTTCCCACGCAGGTCCCCTTTTTTTTGGCATTCTTTTTCTCATTTTATTCAACGTGCTGGAGGAAATTGTCTCTGTTCTTTGTTCTTGTCCGTGCTCCATACCCCATGTCCCTCTGAAATAACCTACATCTGGTCAAGTTTCTGTAACTCCCTTGTACAATTCAGAGGAATTTTTTTACCAGCTATTTTGTACATGCAAGTTTTTTAGTAGTTTAATTCTAGAAAAAACATTTTTAAATAGGATGGAAATCCCACCATGTCTTTGTTTCTCTTTTTTTAATTGTATTAAATGGGTTGTTCAATACCAGGGATTGCTAGCTATGTTAAAGATCTTGCAAAAACAAGTAATGTTGAATATGTGTCCATTAACAGTGTCCCACTTTTCCCTGTTTTTGACAGCACCATCACCTTGAGCCATTTCTTGACAATTGTGAAGAACAAATTCTGTAACAAACCACATTTTTTTACAATAGGACCTGTAGTCAAAGCTGCATTTCACAGCAAAATGCCCCCCAAAATTCAAAACATGACCTTGAGCCACTTTGACAATTGTGAAGAACAAATGGTCTGTTAGAAACAAAATTTTTTTATTATAGGCCCTGTATTTATAGCTGCATGTCACAGCAAAATGCCCAAAAAAATTCAAAACATGCCCCATGAGCCACTTTGACATTGTGAAGAACAAATGTCTGTTAGAAACCACATTTTTTTTATAATAGGACTGTAGTCTAGCTGCATTTCACAGCAAAATGACCCCAAAAAAGTAAAAATGCCCCATGAGCCACTTTTGGACAATTTGAAGAACAAATGTCTGTTAGAAACACATTTTTTAGAATAGGACCTTTTAGTATAGCTGCATTTCACAGCAAAATCCCCCCAAAAATTAAAAAACATGACCCTTGAGCCACTTTTGACAATTTTGAAGAACAAATGTCTTTTAGAAAAAACATTTTTTTATAATAGGACCTGTAGTATTGCTGCATTTCAAAGCAGCATGACCCAAAATATTATAAAAATGACTTCTCAGCGACGGTTAAAAATTGTGATGGAAAAATGCCACTTAGAAGCCACTTTCTTTTCCCAAAGGACCATGATTATAGCTGTATCTCACAGCATTATGCCCCCAAAAAAATTACAAATATGACTTCTCAGCCACTATTAAAAATTGTGAGGGAGAAATGCCACTTAGAACCCAAAATTTCTGTTCCAAAGGACCATGTTATAAGCGTATCTCACAGCAACATGACCTCAAAACCTTTGACAATTGCGAAAACTTCTAAAGATAAAGTGAGTAAATTGAAAAACGGTGTCATGAAACCTTGCTGTCTTTTACAGTCTCTCACAGCAAAACCAACAAAATGAACTGTTGGGAACTGAGAATAAAAATTGCAGTAAGAAATTATCATTTTAAAAAAAAGTTTTAAAGAGGACCATTTCTGTTTGAAGAGGAATGTGAAGTAGAACGGCATCTAATCGGTGACCTCGGCAATTGGGGCCACAACATCATCAGAGATCCATGCCTGATTCATCTTGATGAAAGTCAAATGATCACATTTTTGTGGAAAGCCCGGATGTGTTTGTCTGTAATGACTCCTCAGCTGTGTTTGAAGGTCCGCTCAGATATGACGCTGGCTGCTGGGCAGGACAACACCCCTATGGGTGGCGAGTGAGCTGGGGCCATTCATCAATTTTGGATACCCAGAAGTTATTGGGGTCCGGAACACATACAAAAACATCGGTGTTGAGACGCGATAGCGTGCACCATGATTTAAGCTGGTCTTGGTGTGTTGGATGTGTGCCCTGCATTGCATTTCGTTGGTGAGGTGGTAAATGAAGATTGCCAGAGTTCACCCATTAGGTTCTGCCACCTTGCCTTTCTGTTGCTGCTGCCGCATGGCTACTTGGCACTCTACTGCTGTCACGTCGCTGACGTTGTTCCACCGTGACATTTGAAGAAGTGAAGCAGGGCGAAACAGATGTCCCCAGTTTATCAATCAGCAAGGTCTCCATTTCCTGCATTTTACTCTCTATTTGGGTGGGTGGAAGGAAAGTGCTGAGTTGTGGTTTTGAACCGGGGATCCAGTTGGGGGGCTAACCAGTAACTGTTGTTCATTTGATTTGGGCCTTAATGCGAGGGGGTCATGTTGGAGGAAATGGAGCTCCAAGCACTCATGTGAGAGATGGAGCCTTGATTTCCCAAGCCTCTGGGTCGAGGGGCACTAGCAAAACTGATTTCCTCATCTTCCTCCTCCGCCCCAAATTCACGCCAACCTCTTTCAAGGGCAGGGACGTCGGTAATGTCGGTGTCTAGGAATACCTCTCCTCCTCCTTTTCCTCGCCTTCAACACAGCCCTGTTGCCTCAGATGATGCACCCTGAAGCTGATGCGCCACCTTGCACTAGCCTGGACCCGAACACTGCCTAATGAAGACCGATAAAATTGTGAAACTGTCGGGCCTTGTGGATTCGGGGCGGAGAGAAAGGCTCTGTGTCAGTTCCTCCTCGGGGCGCTGGCGGGACTGATGTTTCAGAGTGTCCAACGATCGTTCCCGAACTAAGATCACCACAATGCTCATGCTGACAAGGGCATTTTTCCGCGCTAACATTTTGGTGGCTTCTTCAAAACTGGCAAGGATGGTGCAGAGCTCTTTCACCTGCCTCCACTCTCAGTGGCTCAACACCCCCAGGTCCGCACCGCTGCTTGTCAGGCTATGTGTCACTTCGTATGCGTAATGGCATTGCGTACTGCATAATCGTGGAGCATGTGGAGGGTGGAATTCCAGCGTTGCCCACGTCAACAATGAGACAGTTGATGGGGAGGCGAGATGACGCTGCAATGCAGCCAGGCGGAACGAAGCAGGGTGCGAATGGTGGAAGTGCGAACTCAGACCTCGATCCTTCCTCAGCAGGCAGTCCAGAGACGGGTAGCGCTTTAGAAATTTCTGGACGACAAGGTTACCGACGTCATGACATGTGCCAGGCAAGGGATGTGCTCCAGCCTACCGATCTTAAGGGCGGCCAGCAGATTTCGACCATTATCGCACACCACCTTGCCTGGCACAAGGTTCTTGTCACCAGCCAGCGCTCGGTCTCGTTGCGGAGAGACATCCACAGCTCCTGACCTGTGTGTGGACGGTCTCCAAGACAGATTAATTTCAAACACGGCCTGGTTTTCTCTGGGCACGTGATGCCACCAGAGTTACCTTAGGGGAAAGAGCCCTGCACCATCCTGCGGTTTGAAGAGGTGCGCCGAGCCTGAGAGCCACCGTCACCACCGAGACATCCACCCAGCTCACCCAGTGAGCTGTCACAGAGATATAGTGGCCTTGGCCGTGCTTACTAGTCCATGTGTCGGTGGTCAGATGGACTTTTCCAGACACAGAGGCAGACGACGCGCTTGAAATTTTAGATGACACGTGGCTGGCCAGGGCAGGGATGGATTTTCTGGCAAAGAAAATGCCTGCTTGGCATCTGGATTGGGGAAGGCAAGGGCCATGATGTGGCGGAACCCATCTGTGTCCACCAGACGGAAAGGCAACATTTCCAAGGCCAAAAGCCTGGCAATGCCGACATTCAGGCTTTTGGCTTTGGGATGGTCTGGTTAAAGTGGTTTGGGTCAAATACACCTGCGGTGACAACAAATTTTCTGTATTCAAATTTAAGTGCAAGGTGGATCTATGAACAAAGCTGGCCTGCGCCAAAGTGAAAAAAACACCTATCTGAAATGTATACGGATAATAAAAGTGGAGTTTTGCACCTATCAAATACACCTGCGGTTACTACAAAATTGCTGTATTCAAATTTAAGTGCAAGGTGGGGGGGGGGGGTTCGTCCAAGCGTTCCACAGCTGCCCATGTCGCTGATTCATAACCAAGGATCAGCCTTCGCTTCAGCCTCCACCGTCGCCCGAGTACCACCAGCACCACCAGAGACCCATCCTACCCCTTCTCCTTCCACCAGTTTGACCTGCACGCCGTACAGCGGCCAGTGTAGCAGCCAGCCTTCTGTCTTCCAGGTTTGGGAGCAGAAGAAACACTGCAACCCAAACCATCCCAAAGCCAAAAGCCTGAATGTCGGCATTGCCAGGTTTTTGGCCTTGGAAATGTTGCCTTTCCATCTGGTGGACACAGATGGGTTCCGTCACGTCATGGCCCTTGCCTGCCCCCAATACCAGATGCCGAGCAGGCATTTCTTTTCCAGAAAAACCGTCCTTGCCCTGGCCAGCCATGTGTCATCTAAAATTTCAAGCGCGTTGTCTGCATCTGTGTACGGTAAAGTCCATCTGACCACCGATACATGGACTAATAAGCACGGCCAAGGCCGCTATATCTCTGTGACAGCTCACTGGGTGAGCTGGGTGGATGTCTCTGGTGGTAACGGTGGCTCTCAGGCTCGGCGCATGCTCTTCAAAACCACAGGGATGGTGCAGGGTTCTTTCCCCCAAGGTCTACTGGTAGGATCACGTGCCAAGAAAAACCAGGCTGTGTTGAAATTAATCTGTCTTGGAGACCGTCAACACGCAGGTCAGGAGCTGTGGACGGCTCTTCGCAACGAGACCGAGCGCTGGCTGGGTGACAAGAACCTTGTGCCAGGCAAGGTGGTGTGCGATAATGGTCGAAATCTGCTGGCCGCCCTTAAGATCGGTAGGCTGGAGCACATCCCTGGCCTGGCACACGTCATGAACCTCGTCGTCCAGCAATTTCCAAAGCGCTACTCGGGTCTGGACTACCTGCTGAGGAAGGTTCCAGGTCTGAGCTCACACTTCCGCCATTAGAGCCCTACTTCGTCTCGCCTGGCTCCGTTGCAGCGTCAGCTCGGCCTCCCCGTCAACCGTCTCATTGTTGACATGGCAACATACTGGAATTCCACCCTCCACATGCTCCAGCGATTGTGGCAGCAGCGCAATGCCATTACGCAGTAGAAGTGACACATGGCCTGACCAAGCAGCGGTGCGGACCTCGGGTGTTGAGCCACGAGAGTGGAGGCAGGTGAAAGAGCGCTGCACTATCCTTGCGAGTTTGTGAAGAAGCCACCAAATGGTCCAGGCGGACAATGCCCTTGTCAGCATGTGCATGGTAGTGATCTTAGTTCTGGAACGATCGTTGGACACTCTGAAACAGCAGGTCCTACCAGCGACGGAGGAGGAGACGGACACAAATGCGGACACAGAGCCTTTCTCTGCGTCAAATCCAGAAGGTCCAACAGTTTCACAACTTAATTGGTCTTCATTAGGCAGTGGTTCAGGGTCCAGGGCTAGTGCAAGGCGGCGCCTCAGCTCTCAGGGTACAGCATCTGAGGCAAGTCATTGCTGTGTTGAAGCTGAGACAGAGTTGGAGGATGAGGTATTCCTGGACACCGATGTTACCAATGTCTCTGCCTTGGAAAGAGGTTGGTACGGATTTGAGACGGAGGAGGAAGATGAGGAAGATCAGTTTGCTAGTGCCCCTCGACCCAGAGGCTTGGGAAATCAAGGCTCCATCTCTCACATGAGTGCTTGGATGCTCCATTTCCTCCAACATGATCCTCGCATTAAGGCCATCAAAATGAACAACAGTTACTGGGTGGCCACCCTCCTCGATCCCCAGTACAAAGCAAAACTCAGCACTTTCCTTCCACCCACCCAAATAGAGAGTAAAATGCAAGAATTGGAGACAGTGCTGATTGATCAACTGGAGACATCTGTTGCGTCCACTTCATGTTCTTAATATGTCACGGTGGAACAACGTCAGCAACGTGACAGCAGTAGAGTGCCAAGTAGCCACAGCGACAGCAGCAGCAGGCATTGTGGCAGAAGCCTAATGGGTGACCTCTGGCATTCTTTATTTACCACCTTACCAACGCATGTAATGCAAGGCACACATACGACACACAGAGAACAGCTTAAGATCATGGTGCACGGCTATCTGCGTCTCAACACTGATGTTTTTGTATATGTTCCGTATCCAAAATGGATGAATGGCCCGAGCTCGCTCACCACGCCATAGAGGTGTTGTCCTGCCCAGCAGCCAGCGTCATATCTGAGCGGACCTTCAGCACAGCTGGAGGAGTCAATACAGACAAACGGATCCGGCTTTCGACTGAAAATGTGGATCGTTTGACTTTCATCAAGATGAATCAGGCGTGGATCTCTGATGATGTTGTGGCCCCAATTGCCGAGGTCACCGATTAGTTGCCGGTCTACTTCACATTCCTCTTCAAAAATAAATGGTCCTCTTGAAAAAAAAAAATGATTTTTAAATGATAATTTCTTACTGCATTTATATTCTCTGTTCCCAAAAGGTCATTTTCCTGGTTTTGCGGTTAGGAGACTTTAATGACACCATTTGTACACGGTTTCATGAAAAAAACATATTCCATTTACTCACTTCTTCATTAAAATTTTTCGCACTGTCAATGGTTTTGGGGTCATGGTGCTGTGATACAGCTAAAATCAAGGTCCTTTGGAACAGAAATGTGGCTTCTAAATGGCATTTCTCCCTCACAATTTTTAACAATGGCTGAGAAGTCATTTTTATAATTTTTTTGGATCATGATGCTGTGAAATACAGCTATACTACAGGTCCTATTTTACAAAATGTGGTTTCTAACAGACATTTGTTCTTCACAATTGTCAACAGTGGCCAAAGGGTCATGTTTTGAATTTTTGGGGGCATGTTGCTGTGACATACAGCTATGCTACAGGTCCTATTGTAAAAAAATGTGGTTTCTAACAGGCATTTGTTCTTCACAATTGTTAAACAGTGGGCAAACGGTCAAAGGTCTTAGCTCACAATTCCGCTTCCGCACTCTGCTTCAGCATGACTGTTTTGATTGCTGCATCATAAGGGCTTGTTTTCCGTGTTAATAGATGATGGACGCCAGCCCTGGCTCTCACCGCACCCACTGTAACTCCGGTCCTGCTAGCTGAACCTGCGTGTTAATAGATGACGGAAACCAGCCTTAGCTCTCACCGTACCCACTGTAACTCCGGCCCTGCCAGCTGAACCTGTGTGATCCACGTTTACAGCCTCACCCGCCTTGATCAGTAATTTCCTTCAACCCACTTGACAGTAGAATGCAGGATTTTCGGACAGGCCTCGTTGACCTACTGGGGACATCTGTTTCGTTTGCTTCACATTCTAATGTGTCTGTGGAACATTGTCACCAGTAGAATGGCAAGTACCTCTAGCCGCAGCAGTATTGGAAAACTAGTTGTTTTTAACCCCTTAAGGACCCAGCCAGTTTTGGCCTTCCTGACACAGCCCTATTTTTGAAATCTGACATGTGTCACTTTATGTGAGAATAACTTTTTGACCTTTACCTTCCATGTGATTCAGAGACTGTTTTCTCGTGACACATTTGTGCTTTAATTAGTAAGAAAATTTTATCCATACAAGCCTTGTTTTTTTGTGAAAAATATCAAAATTTCATGAAAAATTAGAAAAATCGTGATTTTGAAAGTTCCTAAATTTCTGCGTACAAGACAGATAATTATTCACCACAAAATAGTTTATAACTAGCATCTACCATATGTCCACTATAGGTTGGCATCATTTTTAAAATGTACTTTTTTTTTAATGCCCATTAGAGGGCTTAAAAATTTTAGTAGTAATTTCTCACATTTTCAAGAAAATTTGCAAAATACATTTTTTTAGGGACCAGTCCAGTTCTGACGTGGCTTTGAGGGGCCTGTATTTTAGATACCCCAATAAATGACACCTTCTAAGAAACTAGTGGAGGTGAAATTTCAAAATTTCACTATTTTTGCAGATTTTCAATATTTATCCATTATTCACTGGAATACGGTAAATGTGACAGGTAAATGCAATGTAATATCATTTCCCCCAGGTCTGCGTTTTTAGAAATACCCAATATGTGGCCCTCGTGCATTATTTGGCTCAACCAAAAGCCCCAGAATAGGAGGAGCACCTACTGGACTCTGGGGTCTCTTTTTCAATGCAATTTTATTTAGGCCCCATTTTCAGGTTTGAAGAGACCTTAAGGTGCTAAAACTTAATAAAACCCTAAAAAGACCAATATTGGAAACTACACCCTTAAGGTATATATATATGGGTGTGTAGTGAGTATATCGACGCACAGGTGATTTTACAAATTTTTTTTTTAGCTTAGGGTGTGAAAATTAAAAAAATTTTTTTCCAATAATCTGCAATTTTAGCTTAAAAAGTTTCATATTTACGAAGAATCTGGAAAAAAAAAAACCCCCAAAAATTTGTTAAGCAATTTCTTCCCGTTAGGCAATACCTTACATGTGGGTGTAAACTGTGGTTTGGGCGCATGGCAGGGCGTAAAGGGAGGGAGCGCTATTTGGCTTTTGGAACGCAGATTTTGGTGGGGCCAAAGTTGCATTTGCAAAGCCCCCAAATACCAGAACAGGTTGAACCTTCCAGAAGTCGCCCCTTTTTAGATTCAAACCCTTAGGGTCTCATCTTGGGTCTATTGTGCATTTTGGGGTCACAGGTGTTTCATCATTTTTTTTAGCATTGGGCCATGAAAATGGGGGGAAAAAACGCAGATCCCTCATTGTTTTTTGGACTTTAAATATACGCTTCGCCATGACTGTAATGATGTGATATCTTTATATGGGGTTGGTACATTGCAATGTTAAATTTTATATAGTTTTTTTTGTTTTATTACTTTTACACAATAGAAATATGCTATAAAAAAATTGGTTTTTATGTTGTCCTATTCTGAAGTCATAACTTTTTATTTTGGTGTGCAGAGCTATGTAGGGCTTTGTTTTTTGCGGGGTAAATTGATGCTTTTATTGGTACCCTTATGGGTGCATACAACCTTTGTTCACTTTTTTTAAGGTTTTTGTGAGGCGTTTTGAAGAAATACAGCAATCCCGGTAGTGTTTTTTATTTTTATTTTTATTAAACGGTAACTCTGCGTTAGATATGACATGTAGCTTTATCAGAGGTCGATACGATTACAGAAATACCCAATTTGTATATTTATTTATTTTTTACTGCTTTTATACAATTAAAAACACTTTTTTTCAAAAAGGAAAACACTTTTTTGCATCGCCATAGTCTGAGAGCCATTAAATTTTTTTATTTTTCTGTGCATGGGCTGTATACAGGCTTGTTTTTTGCGGATGAGTTGAAGTTTTTATTGGTATCATTTTTATGGGGACAAGACATTTTGATCTGTTTTAAATCCGTTTTTTGGAAGGCAGAGTGAAGAAAATACTGCAATCCTAGTAGTGTTATTTATTTTTATTTTTAACAGCGCTCACTGTGCAGTATCCGTAATAAGTTAACTTTACTCTGTGTTTCGATACGATTACGTCGATACCCAATTTATATAGTTTTTTATGTTAAAGCACTTGAAAAAAAAAAAAGTGTTTTTAGTGTGTAAAAGAATATTTATGCATGGCTATCTTCTGAGAGCCATAACTTTTTTATTTTTCCGTATACAGAGCTGTGTTAGGACTTTTTTTTTTGCGGGATGAACTTACGTTTTAATTGGTACAACGTTGGCATTTATAGGGGTTTTTGATCACTTTTATTCCATTTTATGTGCTGCGGGATGAACAAAAATCTCAATTCTGTGATTGTTTTTTTTTGCTTTTTTTCTACGGTGTTCACCGTACGGGTAAATTAACATGACAGATTTATAGGGCAGGTCGTTACGCATGCGGCAATACAAAATATTGGTACTTTATTTTTGATCTTTTTGGGGGCGATTGGCGTTTGTAAAGGGGAAAAGGGCGCTGTACGTGTTTTTATTTTATTTTTCGTGTTTATGTTTTACATGTTTTTCACTTTTTTCACTTTTTTTTACTTTTTCACATTTTTTTTTTTACTTTTCCCCATAGGTGATTTAAATGAGAGATCTTTAGATCTCTCATTCAATAGGAATCAATGCACAGCTTGTTGCTGTGCACTGGTTCCTATGGCAACTGTCGGTCACAATGCTGGGCCACAGACAACCCGATGGTCGCGATAATTAAGGGGTTATGCGCCCGCCCACCCCCCCCCACCCCGGAGCGCTCCCGGGTCGGGGCCGACGCTGCGGGCTGTCAGCGGTAATATACAGCTTACACCCCGCGCCGATCGAGTAAACTCTGCTTTAGAGTTTGCGCGATCCTCAGGACGTAGGCATACGTCCAGGTGCGTGAACCCCCAAACGACCTGGACATATGCATACGCCCAAGGTCGTGAAGGGGTTAATATAGTTTATTTCTTATTGCGAAATTTTCTGCTGATGGTCCATAAGGGCACCTGTGCGGGTTTTTGGGTCATGCTGCGTTACAGGATATGGATAATCAATGTCCATTTATCTAAAATACTGCTTCAAAGACTACTTTCTTCCGGCATTTTTTTAATCTGTGGGTCATGCAGGTTTGAGGGTCGTGCTGCGGTCCAGGACAGGCATAGTCAATGTCCAGTTGAACTAAAATGGTGGTTCAAAGACTCCTTTTTCCAGCACTTTTTAATCTGTGGGCCAGACAGGTTTAATGGTCATACTGCGGTCCAGGACAGGTATAGTCAATGTCCAGTTCAACTAAAAAAGGTGGTTCAAAGACTCCTTTTTCCAAACACTTTTTAAAACTGTGGGTCATGCGGGTTTTGGGTCATGCTGCGGTACAGGACAGGCATAGTCAATGTCCAGTTCAACTAAAATGGTGGTTGAAAGACTCCTTTTTCCGGCACTTTTTTAATTTGTGGGTCATGCAGGTTTGGGGCTCATGTTGTGGCCCAGGACAGGGATAGTTCATGTCCAGGTCAAGTAAAATGATGGTTCAAATAATACTGCCTTCTGGCACTTTTTAATTTTTGGATCATGCAGGTTTAAGGGTCATGCTGTGGTACAAGACAGAGATAGTGAATGGTCTGTCAGTTTTTTTCTGTGACTCTTGCTGCCTAATTGTGTTGCCTAAGATGTAGCACGCACCCAGTTTACTGTTGTGGATGTTAATTGCAGCTTCTCCACCCCTGTTTGGGTGTAAGAATGAAAGTGTTGTTCCTCTCCCACAGACTTTAATGGTCTCCCACAGACTTTAAGATAGTGGAGCATCCTATTAGGCTTTGCCTTAGGTGTGCTACCTCTGGAGTACCTATGACCACTGACAGTCCCCTGGTTGCCATAAAAACTCATCTGCAACCTTCAAATGCATAGCATAGGATAGTGATGGGGTGACATTAGATACTATTGTAGCATGTAAGGGGTTTGTAAGGTATTAATTTGCTAGAAACTGAGTTATCTCTAATCTGGCTCTTTCAGTGGGATTTTGCCTGTTCGTTATCACAAAGTTGCAGCAATGTCTTCAGAGGTTAAGATAAGATCGTTTTGATTGGATTATTATGCTGTGGGCAGCAAAGACTCACTGAAGGCTGACAAAACTGCCATACATTTGCTTCCAGATCACTGTTGCTGTCCTGCTAGAAACAACCACCCAGTACGCGCAAGAGGCAGTGTGACAATGCCTCTCGTGTGGCGCAGTGCCTGTCATATTAAGGTACACTAAAACGGATTTAAAAAACAGGATGTCAAACGGTAAATCTATCAAATTAATTTGATTAATTGGCAACCTCTATTATGTTTGATGGCCACTGAGCTAAGGGGACACTCTTATAAAGGAAGGTGAAACCTTAGCTCACACTCTTTTAAAGGGGTGGGGAACTTTGAGTGGCACTCTTATGAACAACCTTCATGAGTCAAGTCCTAAAATACTGGGACAGTAGAATACGATAGTTGGTCCAGGACATGCTGCAGGAAAGGTGAGGAACCCCAGAGACAGATTAATCTGAATACTAGTTTTATTACAAATGACGATGTCTTTCAAAATCAGAATAATTTCTTTGTCAGATTATATACAAACATTCAAAATTCAAACCACAAAGTATTTTATGCACGAATGTTAAATTACATCTAGAATTAAGGGTCATTCTTACATTAAAAAAAACAACAAATTATATATATATATATATCTCTACCTACCTTTATGTGAATCCTCTGGGAGCGCATACAGCTGACTCCCGAGTTACCCATTGACGTCCGGGTGCTGCCATATCCCGGGCACCAGTGACAATCTCTTCAGCTGTATGTGCTTTCTTTGGGAGCGCAAACAGCTGATGATACTATTGCGCAGCAGAGAGTGAGTGCTACCTGCTCTGAAGAGAACTCTGGAAGACTGCAAGCAGCCTTGTGGTCTTCCGGAGTATCTGGCAAAGGCGGCGTGCTATGTCATCACGCTGCCTGTGCGGCCTGATGACATCACACCCTCTGTGCTGGGAAGAAGACGGAGCACCTCAGAGCAGCAGGGGAGAGAGGTGCGTACTGGTATTTTTTACTTTTTTAACCCCTTACCGCCGGAGCCAGTTTTGGCCTCTTTGACAGAGGCCCATTTTTTAAATCTGGTATGTGTCACTGTACGTGAGAATAACTTTTTGACACTTTTACCTATCCATGTAATTCAGAGATTGCTTTCTTGTGACACATTGTGCTTTAAGTTAGTAAGAAATTTTGGTTAAAAAAAATCCTTGTTTATTTGTGAAAAATATCAAAATATCGTGAAAAAGTTGAAAAATTTACCATTTTCAAACTTCAAAAATTTCTGTGTGTAAGGCAGATAGTTATTCCACTCAAAATAGCTTATAACTAGCATCAACCATATGTCTACTGTAGGTTGGCATCTTTTTTTTAAATGTATTTTTTTTTATTTACGTCATTAGGGGGCTTAAAAATTTAGTAGTCATTTTCAAATTTTCAAGAAAATTTGCAATAACATTTTTTTGGGGCCTCCAGTTAACGTGATTTTGTTTGGCCTGTATGTTAAAATACCCCCATAAATAACTTCATCTAAGAAACTACACCCTTAAAAGATTCAAAACAGCTTTTAGGAAGTTTTTAAAACCCTTTAGGTTTTTCACGGGAAATTTAAAGCAAAGTGGAGGTGAAATTCAAAATTTCACTGTTTTTTCAGATTTTAAGTTTTTATCCATTTTTCCCAAGAAACGGTAATGTGATCGGGGAAAAATTCAACTTAATATTGATTCCCCAGACTGTCCTTTTTTCAATGATATCCCATATGGGGGGCCTATGTGCGATTTGGCTCAACCACAAGCCCAGAGTAGGAGGGCCCCGGCGGACCGGGGTTCTTTTTCTTAGATTTTATTTAGGCGCCATTTCGGGTTTTGCAGACACCCTAAGGTGTTAAACACCCCAAAAAAACCCCCATATTGGAAACTATTTCCCTTAAGGAAATTACCCGGGGTGCAGGAGTTATAGACCCCACGGTGTTTCACAATTTTTTTTTGTGTTAAGCGGGAATTTTTAAAAATTTTATTTTTTTTCCAACAAACTACAATTTTAGCTGAAAATGTTTCATTTTTAAAGGAATCCTGGAAAAAAAACCACCAAATTTTTGTCACGTATGGAGGGGGTAAAAGGGAGGGAGTGCCATTTGGTTTTCGAAACGCTTTTTTTGGTGGGGCCATGTCGTTTTCAAAGCCCCCAAAGTACCAGAACAGGTAAAAATCTTCCAGAAGTCCCCATTTTGGATTCAACCCCCCTCAGCGATCTCACTGGGGCGTAGGTGCATTTTTGGGCGCACAAGTGTTCCAAATTTTTTTTTTCAGTATTGGGATAAAAAAGGGGGGGAAAAAAACGAGTTCCACCTTGTTTTTTGGTTTTATTCTTACAATGTTCCCCGTACGGGAAAAACACAGGTAACTTTACTATTGGTCGGTAAATTACAATGATATAAATTTTATATGTTTTTTTTGTTTTTTTACTTTTACACAAAATAATCTATAAAAATTGCGTTTTTATGTTGTCCTATTCTAAAACCCCATAACTTTTTTTTTTTTTCTGTTACGGAGCTGATTGGGGGTTTTTTTTTGGGGGAAGTTGAGTTTTTGTTAGTCCCTTTTGGGGGGGGGATATGACGCTTTGATCATTTTTTATTAAGGTTTTTGTGAGGCATTTTGAACAAAATAAAAACATTCCTTTTTTTTTTTAAATTTTTTTACAGCGGTCACCGTGCGTAAAAAATGACTTTCTGTTTTAAATCGCAGGTCGATACACTACGTGATACCAAATTTGTAATTTTTTTTAGTTTTATGCTTTTCACAAAAAAACACTTTTTTTCAAAAAGGAAAAAACGTTTTTTTGCATCGTCGCAGTCTGAGAGCCATAAATTTTTTATTTTTTTGTGTAGGGCGTGTAGGGGGTTGTTTTTTGCGGGAAGTTGACGTTTTATTGGTTAATTTTTTTTTGGGCAAGACTTTTTATCAGTCTTAAATTGTTTTTTTTGGGAAGGCAGGGGGAGAAAAACTAGGGGTGTTTTTTTTTTTTAACGCGCTCACTGTGCAGTTCCAGACAAGTTAGCTTTACTTGTGGGTCGAACGTTACGGCAAACCAAATTTTATAGTTTTTTTTTTTTGTTGAAGCATTTTTTAAAAAAAAAAAAGTGTTTTTATTTTGGGGAAAACAATTTTTAGCAGCGTTTCTGAAAGCCATAACTTTTTTATTTTTTCCCTATAAAAAAGGGGTAAGGAATTTTTTTTGCAGGTGAACTGACGTTTTAAATTTGGGAAAAATTTGGTGTTTATTTGAGGTTTTGATCGCTTTTTATTCCATTTTATGTGCAGCAGGATGAACAAAAATCAGCAATTCTTTTATTTTTTATTTTAATTTTTTTTTAACAGTGTTCACCATACGGGTTAATTAATGTGACACATTTATAGTACAAGTCGTTACGCGGGCGATACCAAAAAATGGGTACTTCATTTATTTTTGATTTTTTTTGGGGCGTTTGGCGTCTGTAAAGGGGAAAAGGGCGCTTACTGTTTTTATTTTATTGTTTGTGTTATACTTTTTTTTAACTTTTTAAAAAAAAAATGTACTTTTTTTTTACTTTCACCATAGGGGATTTGTAACACCAACCTTCAGATCTTCTGAAGGTTGCTGTTATAAGGCAAGCCAGTGTTGCTATGCACTGGTCGCCATGATAACTGTTAATCACGATGCCCACAATGCATTGTGGGCATCGTGACATCACAGACGACCCTGGGAAGTAATCTTCAGCTCCTGGAGCCGGCTGGTAGGAGATCGCTGCTGCACTAACATGCAGCAGCGCGCCGAGGAGCAGGCAGAAGGGGCTCCCTCCTCCCGCCTGCGACTTGGCTCCGACGATCTTAATTGATTGTCGGAGTTAAGGGGTTAAACACCCGCGGCCGGAGCTCACTCCGGCCGGGGGTGATTTGGCATTAAGCCAGCGGTAATTTACCGCTGGTCCCATGTCGCGATCGCGCGCGGCTCGCCCGCAAGCCCGCGCGATCGCCAAGACGTATGCAGACGTCCATTTGCGGGAAGTCACTTCCTGCTAGGGCATATGCATACGTCCAATGTCGGGAAGGGGTTAAAAAACCCTGCCTATAGGGGACATTTTAACTGCCTATACCTAGTAGGGAAATGGGAGAAAGTTCCACAAAGTCAACTATCACTGCAGCCCTCCACCAGTCGGGGCTTTATGGCAGAGTGTGCCGACGGAAACCTCTCTTCAGTGCAAGACATATGAAAGCCCGCATACAGTTTGCAAAAAAACACATGAAGGACACCCAGATTATGAGAAATAAGATTCTCTGGTCTGATAAGACGAAGATTGAACTTTTGGTGTTAATTCTAAGCGGTGTGTGTGGAGAAAACCAGGCGTTGCTCATCACCTGCCCAATACAATACCAACAGTGAAACAGGGTAGTGGTAGCATCATGCTATGAGGGTGTTTTTCAGCTGCAGGGACAGGATGACTGGTTGCAATTGAAGGAAAGATGGATGCGGCCAAGTACAGAGATATCCTGGATGAAAACCTCTTCCAGAGTGCTCTGGACCTCAGACTGGGCCAAATTTTCTTCTTCCAACAAGACAATGATCCTAAGCACACAGCTAAAATAACAAAGCGGTAGCTTCAGAACAACTCTGTGACCATTCTTGACTAACCCAGCCTTGAGCCCTGACCTAAACCTAATTGGACATCTCTGGAGAAACTTGAAAAATGGTTCTCCACCAAAGTTCACCATCCAACCTGAGGTAACGGGAGAGAATCTGCAAGGAAGAATGGCAGAGGATCCCCAAATCCAGGTGTGAAAAACTTGTTGTATCATTCCCAAGAGGACTCATGGCTGTACTAGCTCAAAAGGGTGCTTCTACTCAATAGTGAGCAAAGGGTCTAAATACTTATGACCATGTGATATTTCAGTTTTTCTTGTTTAATAAATTTGCAAACATATGTACATTTCTGTTTTTCTTCTTTCAAGATGGGGTGCAGAGTGTAAATGAATGAGTAAAAAACATGAACTTTTTTGAACTTACCAAATGGCTGCAATAAAACAGAGTGAAAAATTTAAAGGGGTCTGAATACTTTCCGTACCCACTGTATATCTGCCTATACCTGCCTACGGGGGACATTTACCTTCCTATACCTGCCTATGGGGGACTAGACATATATATAGTTTCATACACTCACCGGCCACTTTATTAGGTACACCATGCTAGTAACGGGTTGGACCCCCTTTTGCCTTCAGAACTGCCTCAATTCTTCGTGGCATAGATTCCACAAGGTGTTGCAACGATGCTCAATTGGTACCAAGGGGCCCAAAGAGTGCCAAGAAAATATTGACCACACCATGACACCACCACCACCAGCCTGAACCGTTGATATAAGGCAGGATGGATCCATGCTTTCATGTTGTTGACGCCAAATTCTGACCCTACCATCCGAATGTCGCAGCAGAAATTGAGACTCATCAGACCAGGCAACGTTTTTCCAATCTTCTACTGTCCAATTTCGATGAGCTTGGGCAAATTGGAGCCTCAGTTTCCTGTTCTTAGCTGAAAGGAGTGGCCCCCGGTGTGGTCTTCTGCTGCTGTAGCCCATCTGCCTCAAAGTTCGCCGTACTGTGCGTTCAGAGATGCTCTTCTGCCTACCTTGGTTGTAACAGGTGGCTATTTGAGTCACTGTTGCCTTTCTATCAGCTCGAATCAGTCTGCCCATTCTCCTTTGACCTCTGGCATCAACAAGGCATTTCCGCCCACAGGACTGCCGCTCACTGGATGTTTTTTTCTTTTCGGACCATTCTCTGTAAACCCTAGAGATGGTTGTGCGTGAAAATCCCAGGAGATCAGCAGTTTCTGAAAGACTCAGACCAGCCCTTCTGGCACCAACAACCATGCCACGTTCAAAGGCACTCAAATCACCTTTCTTCCCCATACTGATGCTCGGTTTGAACTGCAGGAGATTGTCTTGACCATGTCTACATGCCTAAATGCACTGAGTTGCCGCCATGTGATTGGCTGATTAGAAATTAAGTGTTAACGAGCAGTTGGACAGGTGTACCTAATAAAGTGGCCGGTGAGTGTAGTTTCATAGTTTGTAAGGCCGAAAAAAGACGAGACGTCCATCCAGTTCAGCCTGTATATATATATGTGTGTGTGTGTTAGTTTTGTGTAGGTAGCATCTATTTAAATGACCAGTGTTCAGTGTGATCCTAACATGTAAGTGCCGTAAATTTACCAGTAGCTGCTGCATTTCCCACCCTAGGCTTATACTCAGGTCAATAAATTTTCCTAGTTTTTTGTGGTAAAATTAGGTGCCTCAGCTTATATTCGGGTTGGTTTATACTCGAGTATATATGGTAATTATTGTATAAAATAACACATCAGATTTGAAAAATGTGACTGAAGCCAAAATTGGCAGTATCCTTACATCTTTAAAAACAAAAAACAAAACATGCATGTAAACACTGTATACTTCTCAACACAATAAGTTTGCCTTATAGCAAATTAATTACTTACATAATTTGGATCCCATGGTTCATAAGTTAAAGGAGTTAAAAACTGAATAACAATATATGATAAGAACACTGCTATCATTAGCAATGGACTAATATATCTCCATGTAGCTTGCCAGTAAATATTTGGACGTCTGCCAGTCATCCACTTTATATCTTCACTGAACCTGGATAAAACAATGTTATGAAAAGTTATTTAGTAGTAAACTAAATATTTGTTTTCAGACTTCACATGCCTAAGATGCAAAATAACTCTACAAAAAATTGGTTAAAAAAATGAACATAAGATGCTTTATAGATGAAGTTGCTAAAATTAGAACAGTTTAAAATAGTTCAGTTATAGGTTTAGGTCAGGCATCCTCAAACTGCGGCCCTCCAGCTGTTGGGAAACTACAACTCCCATCATGTATTTATATAATCTATAACAGTGTTAATGATGGGAGTTGTAGCTTCCCAACAGCTGGAGGGCCTCAGTTTGAGGATACCTGGTCTAGGTAGTTCTATTTTTCACTTTAAACATAAATGCTACAGATAAATAACTAGACGCGGTAGTTTCTTGGGGTGGATGGGCAGTCAGTAGTCCCACCGACCCCAAGAAACAGCCTTGTTACACTACAGGTTTACATAAAGCAAATCTAATGACCTTTGACATGTAACTGTGATGTCATTTAGCTCTCATAACACCCCAACACAAAGGAGGAGGAGGCAGATGTTCAATAAAGTGGCTAAAGCAGTAGTCTATATGGGTGACATGTATGAATTCTGGTGCTGATAGACCAGTTCTAAATCGCTTTAAGGTAATATAGACTGTGCCAGAATGTATGAACCTGTTCTTCTGCAGTTCATACATACAGGTGCTGTCTAGTGCCAATATGACAACTCAGGCAGACCACCTTTAACTTGGTCTGGCTGTTCTAACTGTTCTTCGCCAACGTTTTGGCGTCAAAGAATCATAAATGTGTCTACTTCTACTAATGTGGTGCGACACACCCCCAGAATGCTCCAAAACTTTGACATGCTAAAAAGTGTTTTTGGCGCGGTATTGAGGCACTTATCGCACCAAAGTTTGGAGTACACCTGTTAATACATCTATAGAACTCATCTACTACAGCTTTTTGAGGCCAGAAATCTGGCGCTTCCTCGTTCATACATGTCGCCCTATGTGTCTGAGCATTGGCTTATATGTGGTCTGTATGTGACCTGTGAGGAGAATCACAAAGGGGTCTCCTCTGAAAACCCGCAAAGATGTTGCTTCTGTCATATTGGCCATAGAATTCCTATGTGTCGTTTCACTTTTCCACATTCTACAGCAAAAAACAGAGAATTCTGTTTTTATTCTAAGCCTTTTGCTTTATGACTATAATGACAGAACGACAGTGAATATGGAAAATTAAGTTTCCATGTTTGTACACACTGGGCACTCACTTGCCCAGTCCTGAAGGCCTCTTAGCTCTGGGACAGCTGTTTTGATGAGCAGAATGGCACAAATATGGCATGTTTTAAAACTGACCTCCGCCAGCTTTCTTGGTCAAGCAGGTTACAGTACAGAACATAGAACAACAATGTATCCTAGGTCATCTGGCTGCTAACTAAACACAAGACAGTCCCTCTCGACCAGTGGTCTTGGCCTACTGCCCTGCACCACAAAACAATTTCTATTACAGTACCACACAGTATATACCTCCAGCCTATGGGGGTTAGAGCCTCCTCATCATCTCAGATGTTGCTCCCATTTCAGATAGCCAACCACCCTTTTAATAGGCCTGGAATACCTGGCCTAGAACGCGGAAATGGCTTCCCACCCAACACTACAGCTGTGCCGGTAAAGCCAACTCATGATAGTTGCATAGCAGCCATACTAGCTACAAGTGTCAGCAACCTACGGTTACTGGCCCAAAATATCTGGCATCCCCCATCAAGACCAAGCCCTCAGTGTCACATACCTTGCAAGTGTCCTGCTGTACTCAACCTAGTGACAGAGACATGCGACTGCCTCACCTAACTCACGCTACCCTGTTTCCCTGGGCAGGTGCCACACTCTTCTCAGGGGAGTTTCTTTCGTCCCACAGATTCCATGATACCAAAGAAATACACCCCACTTTCTTTGTTGCTAAGGGCAACCTCTTTCTTACATCTATCTGCCTACTCCCTAATCAACACAATCCACTGTACCTACCATAACACTGGGACCTTTCCGCATTCTCTCACTGCTCCTCTCTGCAATAAGGTGTCCCTTATTACAAGACCCAGTGTCCTTACTGACATCTCCTGACTATGAGGCTCAGATTCATTATAAATGGTCTCCGGATCAACAGTAGAATATGGATCTATTCTATATGGATGTTCCGCACTCCACCCTGTCTCTCCCGGTAACAAGTAGTTCTATATGACCCTGTTCAGTCCCTTCTCCCCTGGTCATTTCTACAACCAGGGTTTGGCTTTCAACTTGCTTTCACACTTGATTCTTCTCAGGGGGAACCTGGTCTACCCCATTGATCACTTCCATGGTTGTGTCACCACTCTAGTATTCACTGTTACACGATTCTCACTTTTCCCATCCTGAGAGACAGAGAATAAATTGTCCACATAAAGCCTCACCTCAAAATGTGAAACAGACAGGTCAAAGCTACATTCATTCGCCAAAGTTAAAATTTTAGAAATTGCCCACTCATTATCATGTGTGCTACTGGCAATCACATGAACTTTACAGCACATAACAGGTACTTGACCTGTGCTGACCATCTCAGTAGGCTTACATATCACTACAGGAGGCACAAACCATACACTCTCTGTGATAAGGTCTTTGTTGCATTTCGCACGTAAGCTAGTCATTCCAGGCTTACCATTGACAACCTCTGTAAAAAAAAAAAAAGTTGTCCTTTAAACACGAGGCAGTTCTCTACCTCATACAGTCTTCTATTTCTTGGCGCTGGAAATATGATCATAAAATCACTGTCGACGCTAAACATACCGGAAGGGAGAGCTCTCAACCTCTATAAGGGTCACTCATGCATCTTGGACACCATCAAGTTCACAATATGCGCTGGAGTGAATAGCAGATACATTTACAAACTATATACCAGTCATACTAGCAGAGAAACCATCTTTATAGTTCTCCCACTCATATACCAAACCTGCAGTTTTCACAATAGGATTCACATTTTTAACACCAGTAGGTGCAGAGGACACCTGGTTGCTACTGGCATTCACATTGACTTCACCAGAATCTTTAGCAGTAGTACAACTCTTCGGGTTTCCCAAAACATAAAAGGAAAAACCCCCCGTTGATCCCAAAATTACAAATTTTTCCTTTTGCCGGGTCATAACCAGCACCTCTTTAACGTCAAAATAAATTCTTACACGTCCCAAAATTTGCATTTCCTTTATTTCCTGTGCACATATTTTTTCTTGTGCTGTGTCTAGCAGCTCATTTTTTCCACCCAAAATGTGGAGCCCATTTTCCCCTTATCTTTTGTAAGGGTTTTGGCTATGGCAGGGATTCATCACTTTGGCAGTCCATACCTTTCTTTTTGGGGCACGCTACAAAACCCAAAAAAAGGGTTTTTCATCTACCCCCCAAAGGGTTTAAAATAACCACACTTTTACACTCTTAAAATCAGTGCCTTCTTATCTAGCCACAGGGCCATTCCATTCCTGGTCTGCCTTCTACCACACATACACTACATTTCTAGTGTTCCCTCTGGCCAATGCCCACCTAGTGGAAGAGACATGCACCCCCATAGGTAAACTCTGCCCCCCAAACCAACTTTTAAAATGCAGTACCCCCGTTTTATTTTTTAAATTTCCTAAAAAAATGGAAACCACTGAAAAAGCCCAAAAAGGGTTTTAAATAGCCCCTACTCCCTTTGACCATGTTTGATCTGGTCAGTCTTATGCCAGTATACATTTATATGTGGGACAGAATAGTGGAAATTCCAGAAATAAAAATCTATACGGGGGGGGAAAATTTAACCAAATGTATTTCACATTAGACCGTCCTTGGGTTTAATTTGGGTGTAGGTTTTAACCGGGTTTGGTAAATGTTTTAAAAATATTTTTTGATTAAATTAAGACATTAGTACATGGCAGAAAAAGAAAAATTATAGAGGGGGGAACCAAAAAAGGTTTATCCAAAACAAAAAAAATGAAAATTCCCCCAATTGTATAAAACAACAAGCAGCTGCCAAGGCAAATAGGATCATGGGTGTATTAAAAAAGGGAAAATTAGTTTCACATGATGAGAACATTTTTCTCCCATTATAAAAAGTCACTTTTTAAACCCACCCCAGGGAAAATATTGTGTACATTTTTCCCAAAAATGCACGGGAAAGACATTGTAGACCTTAAACAGGTACAAAGGGGGGAAACAAAAAAAAAAAAGGGGCCTGGGGAAAAACTGCAATACCCAAAAGTTTTACAAATTTAGGTTTTTTTTAGTTTAGGGAAAAGTTTAATTTTGGGGGCCATAAAAAATATTTTTTAAAAATTTTAAAGGGGCCAAAAATAGAGATCTCTCTCAACATTTTTAAAACCCGGCCGAAATCTAAAACAAGGGGCATATTTTAAATTTTCTTGAGAAAAAAATTTTATACATAAACTGGGAAATTTGGTTAGCATAAAAAAATTTGGATATTTTGGATAGCACAAAAACAAGGGACCGGGGCTTTTTTCCCGGGGAAGAAGCCCCGTATAGACTAAGTAAAAAAAAAGGCTTTTTTTAATTCCATTAAAATTTTCCCAAAAAGGGTGTTCCCCCCTTGACAATTTGCAACAAAATTAACGCTTTCGCCAGGTAGTCCCCCTTCCCAATTTTTTGGATTTTTTTGACTGCTTGCCCCATAGACAAAACCTTTCACAAAGGGAGCGCCACCTCGTTTTTGTCTATTTTTTTCCCATAAACAAAAGAAAGGGATTTTTTATTTTTAGAGCAGTGAAAATGTGGAACCTCTCCCCAAAGATTGTCATGGTGAATTAAAATAACAGATTACAAAAAGGGTTTAAAATGCATTTCGGAGTGTAAAAATAAAAACACTTTAGTTAGTTTTTGAGCGATTCCCTTTGGCTATCGAGATCGTTCATAGTTCGATAGTCGGCCGGGTTTTATCGAAAAGGTTTTTTTTTCGATATTGAGCATCGTTTAATCGCATAAACCATTAAACCTATTGGGAGCAACAAAAATTTCATTTTTTACCCCCAAAAACCAGGCTGGAAAAAAGCTGAAATTAACATCCAAAAACAAAAAATAAATACATGCTAATTTTGGGCCAACCCACATTATTTTAAAAAAAGCCCACAAAAAAAAAAGGGTTCCAAAGCCTTTTAACTACCCCCTTTCTTGTCCCAAACGGGCCCTGCCCCTTTAAAAACCTGCATCACCCTCAAATTAAAAAGTGCCAAAAGGGAAAGAAAGGAATTTGAACCATCATTTTTATTTGAACTGGACAAAATCCCTTTCCTGGAACGCAGAAAGGCCCCAAACCTGCAGACCCCCACTTTTTTAAAAAAACCCCGGAAAAAGGAGTCTTTAAACCCACCATTTTTTTTCCCACGGGACTTTGACATACCTGCCCCCGGCCAAAAAGCTTTGGACCCCAAACCGCATGACCCCCACTTTTAAAAAAGTGCCGGGAAAAATGATTTTTTCAACCACCATTTTAGTTTCACTGGGACTTTTGACTAAACCCCCTTTTTCCCCTTGGGCCACAGCATGAGCCCCAAACCTGAAATGCCCCCCACTTTTTAAAAAGGGGCCAAAAAAGGAGTCTTTCCCAACCCCACCTTTTAAAGTTTCACTGGACATGACTAAAACCTGTCCTGGGCCACAGCATGAGCCCCAAACCGCATAAACCCCCACTTTTAAAAAAGTGCCGGAAAAAGGAGTCTTTAAACCCAAACCCTTTTTTAAGTTTCAACGGGCCCATTGACTTTTCACCTGCCCCTGGGCCACAGCAGGGGGCCCCAAACGGGGGGGGGGGGGGGGGGGGGGGGGGGGGGCAAGGGGGGAACCCCCACTTTTAAAAAAAGTGCCAAAAAAGGGATTCTTTCAACCCCCAAATTTTATTTTTCATTTGGACATTAAACCAAACCCTGCCCCTTTTGGCCCCGGGAAATGACCCCCAAAACCCCTTCATAAACCCCCACATTTAAAAAGTGCCGGAAAAAGGGGTCTTTCAACCCCCAATTTTATTTTCATTTGGACTTTAACTATCCCTTTCCGGGGCCACAGCATGACCCCCAAAACCCTGCATGACCCCCACTTTTAAAAAGTGCCGGAAAAAAGCCCTTTAAAACCCCCAAATTTTTAATTTTTCACTGGACTTTGGGACTATACCTTTTCCTGGCCACGGCATACCCCCAAAACCTCATAAACCCCCCACATTTAAAAAATTTTGCCGGAAAAAGGGTCCTTTAAACCACCTTTTTAAGGGTTTTCATTTGGACATTGACTAAAACCTTTTCCGGGGCCACAGCTTGACCCCCCAAACCTGCTTTCCCCCCACATTTAAAAAGTGCCGTAAAAAGGAGTCTTTCAACCCCCTATTTTAGTTTCACGGGACTTTTGCCCATCCCTTTCCGGGGGCCACAGCAAACCCAGGGCCGGAGTTCAGTGGGTGCTTTTAAAACCCACTGGCGTCCTCTCTATTAACACGAAAGGATAAAAACCCCCCTTTATGACGAGAAACGAAAACTGCCCTTCTAAGAAAGAGTGGGGAAAAGCGGAAGTTTGAGAACTCCACCCTTTCCCTCTTTTAAAACAGTCAATACCTGGGTAGCCTTCCCCCCTCCTTTGGAGTGTGGACCAATTGAGCCTTCACCCTTGGAATACTGGTGTTAACGCTCCTTTTAAAACCCAGGGCCCTTTTATTTTGGGGCTTTTCTTTTTTTCTCTTTTTTAACTAAACCTTTGCTGGAAAAAAGGGTTCTTTTTTACTTTTTTCTCTTTTCCGGGTGCTCCAAAACCCCATGCCCTCTGAAAAACCCTACATCGGGGTTCAAGTTTTCCTGTCCCTTTTCCCTTTTAAAATTTAAAAGAGGTTTTTTTTTAAAACAGCTATTTTGTACTGCAATTTTTTTAGTACATTTAAATTCTAGAAAACACTTTTTTAAAATAGGATGGAACCCATCATGTCTTTTTTTTCTTTTTTTTTAAATTGTATTAAAGGGTTGTTCTAAATACAGGGTTTGATAGCTTTTTTTTTAAAGTTTCTTGCAAAAACCCAAGTCTTTTTTGCAAAGTGTGCCCCCATTAACATTGTCCAAAACCTATTCCTGTTTCTTACAGCAAAAACCCCCCCCTTGACCCAACTTTTGACAATTTTTGAAGAAAAAATTTTCCTTTTAGAAAAAACTTTTTTTAGAATAGGGACCTGTAAAAATAGCTGCAGGGTTACGGGCAAAATCCCCCCAAAAAATTCAAACATAAACCCTTTGAGCCACTTTGGTAAATTTTTTAAAAGAACAAATGTCTTTTTTAGAAAAAACTTTTTTTTAAAATAGGCCCCTGTAGTATGGGGCTGAAATGTCCAAAAGCAAAATCCCCCCCAAAAATTCAAACATGCCCCTTACCCAAACTTTGGCCCAATTTTTTTAAGAAAATGCCCTTTTTAAAAAAACCTTTTTTTTTAAAATTTTGGACCGTAGTATTGTTTCATTTCCCAAAGCAGAAATGACCCAAAAAATTTAAAAATGCCCTTCTCACCCCTTTTTTAAAAAAATTGTGAGGAGAAATGCCATTTAAAAGGGGCCAAAAATTTCTTTTACAAAGGACCAGATTTTTTGTTTGTATCTACAGCTCCCATGACCCCAAAAAAAAAATAAATAATTCCTTTCTCAGCCCTTTTTAAAAATTTTGGGGAGGGAAAAAATCCCAAACTTAGAAGCCACTTTCCCCCTGTTCCAAAGGACCATGATTATTGCTTTTATCTCACAAAAACATGCCCTTTAAAACCATTGACAATCCCAAAAACTTCTTAAGAAAAAAGGTGGGTAAATGGAAAAAGGGTTGTTTTTTCCATAAAACCTTGCCTGGTTTTTTTACTTTTCTCCTCACAGAAAAAACCAGCAAAATGAACTGTTGGTGAAAAAAGAAAAAAATTTTGCAGTAAGAAATGATCATTTTAAAAAAAATTTTTTAAAGGGGGACCATTTCTTTTTGAAAAGGAATGTGAAAGCCTTTAAAACTAATGGGTGACCCGGAAATTTTGGGGCCCCCCAAAAACATCAGAGTTTCCTTTCCTTTTGGTTAAACTTGTTTTAAATAAAAAACGATTCCAAAATTATCTGGGGAAAAGGGGCCCGGATGCGTTTTCCCCGGGAAATTTACTCCTCCACTTTGCTGAAGGTCCGCTCAGTTTATTACGCTGCCTGCGGGGCGGGAAACCAACCCCTTCAAGGCTGACACCAGCCCCGGGCCTTTCGTCCATTTTGGCCCCCCCAGAATTTTCTAGGGGGTCCCCGCACTTTCAAAAACATCGGTGGCCCGCAGATATTGGGTGCCCCAAAGATCTTAACTGATCTCTTTTGTGTTGGAGTTGCCCTCATTCCCTTTTTTTGGGTTGAGGTTTAAAAAAAAAAATTTTGGGCCAGGGGTTCCCCTTTAAATTCGCCACCTTCCCTGCTGCAGCCGCAAACGCCTATTTGGCACCCCTATTCTGTCAGTCGCGGGATGTTTTTTTCCCCACGACTTTTTGGGGGAACGGGGAAGCAGCCCGCAAAAAAGGGGGCCCTCTAGTTGATAAATCAGAAAGGTCTCCTTTCCCCTGCTTTTTTTAACCTCTCTTTTTTGGGGGTGGGTGGAAGGAAAAGGGGCTAAATTTTTGTTTTTTTTCCCGGGGGTACCCAGGGGGGGGGCCACCCATTTAACTTTTTTTGGTTAAATTTTGAGGGCCTTAATTGCGAGTTTTGGTTGGAGAAAATGGCCATCCAAGAAACTCATGTGAGAAGATTAACCTTTTGATTTCCCAAGCCTTTTGGGTCGAGGGGCCACTAGCAAATTGATCCCCCCTCATCTTCCTCCCCCCCTAAAATTTTCGTCTCCCAAACCTTTTTCCCAAGGCAGGGCCCCGTGGGTAACATCTTTGGGGTCTAGGAATCCCCTCTTCCTCCCTCCTCCTCCTCGCCTGCCCCGGCACAGTTTCAAAAACAGCCCTGATTTGGGCCTGAGATGATCCCACCCTGAGAGCTGAGAGGGTTGACGGGGATCCCCGACTGACGCTTAAAACGCACCAGGGGGGCCCTAACATTTTTGCAAACCCCGGAATTCGAACTCAGACCTCGACCTTTTTCAGCGGGCAGTCCGGGACCCAAACTTTTTAAAGAAATTTCGGGACGAAAAGGGGTTCATGAAATGTCCAGGAAAGGGGGATGTGCCCCAGCCAAACCCAAATCTTTAAGGGGGGGTCCAGCAGTTTTCCCGCCCCGTTAATCGCACCCCACCTTGCCGGAAAAGTTTTCTTGTCACCCAGCCAGGCCCCGGGGTTTCCGTTGTTTTAGGGAAAATCCCCAGCTCCTCCCTTTTGTGTGGACTTCTCCAAGGCAGTTTTAATTTTTAAACACGGCCGGGTTTTCCTGGGCACGTGATCCCCACCAAAGGCCCTTGGGGGGAAAGAGCCCTGCCCCTTTCCCGGGGTTTTTTGAAGAACTGCGCCCGAGCCTGGAAAAGGGCCACCGTCCCCCCCCAGAGAACATCCCCCCCCACCTAAACCCCTTTGAGTTTGCCCACAAGATTTTATTGCCTTGGGGCCCGTGTTTAAACATTTCCATTTTGTCGGGGGTTCAAGGGACTTTTTTCCCCGGACACAAAATGCAACAACCGCTAAAATTTTTTAGATGACACGTGTTGGCCAGGGCAGGGAGGGCTTTTCGGCAAAAAAATGCCGGGGCTCGGCATCTGGTTTTGGGGGGAAAGGGCGGGGGCCATAAACGTGGGGGAAAACCCCCTCTGGTCCCCCAAGACAAAAAGGCAACTTTTTTCCCAAAGGGGCCAAAAAAGCCGGGCAATCCCGACATTAAAGCTTTTGGCTTTGGGAGGGTTTTTTGGGTTAAATTTTTTCCCTTCTTTTTCCCAAAACCCTTTGGAAAAACCAAAAGGGCCCGGGGCTGCTAGACTGGCCGCTGAAAGGGCGTCAGGTCTTTCCCAAAAACTGGCGGGAAGGGGAGAAGGAGTGGGTTGGGCCTTTGGGGGTTTTTGCTGGGGGTTACCCCGGTTCACGGGGGAGGCTGAAGCGGGGGCTGACCCCTGATCTTTGCCCTCTGAAACAGGGGCAGCTTGGGGAACCCCTTGGTGGGTGGCGGAAGTGAGGAGGCGGAGACAGAGGGTGGGGGACATTTTTTGGGAGGCTGGGCGTCGGGCCCGGTGGCCTTTTTTTGGCCAAGTTTTTCCCTCCATTTAAAATCATGCTTTCCCGCCCCTTGTGACTAGACATTTGGGTGGGGGTTTTAACCCCCTTAAAGGTTCTTCCTCATTTAAACGTTTCCCCGGCAAAGGCGGCAATGACTTTGTTTGGGTAAAATCAGAGGTTTTGCCCAAAAGGCCAGGCTTGAGAGGTCCGGCCCTTTTGGGACGGCGATAAGCGGGGAAAACGGGGTTTGCGCTGACCGGGGGTTTTGGGGGAAAACCCAAAATCAGGGGACTTTTTTGCGACCCGCCCTCCCCCCTTTTTTTGTGGCGGGCCCCGTTTTGACACACCCCCACCGTCTTCCTCCTCGTCCACTGTTTAAAAAGCTTCCCCAAGCAAATTCTCCCGGAAAAAAACCGGGTTTGGTTTCCCCAAGTCGTCATAATAAACATAAACATCAACACGGGTTTATTTTGGGTCGTCCTGATTTCCGGCACCCAGAAAGCTGGGGGGCTCCCAAGCAAGGGGCACAAAAAAGGCGTTGCCGCCCGCCCGGGAATTTTTGCCGGTTTTGGCCCCGGCCTTCCTTCACCTCCTTTTATGGCACAGTAACTGGGCGTCAAAGCAGACTAAATCATCCCCCCATTGATTTTTAAAACATGTTTCCTCCCCCAACCGCTTTTTGTAAATCAAAGAGGTTTTTCAGACAAGGGTTTATCCACATGGGGGGTAAAAACGAGTTGACTTTTGGGCTGCTTAAAGTTGAACAGATCCCTGATGATGCGTTTACGACTTTTGGGGGCCCCAAAACTGGGGAGACATAGAAAGGACTTTTAAATGCGGGTTTACATTATCCACGGAAGACAGTTGCGACGATGTTCGTTACTTAAAATTCCCCACGGGGCCCTTTGCCCCACGTTTGACGGGCCTGACGCCCTTTAAACCTTAACGACCCCGCGGCTTTGGGCCGTGTTTTCCGCCACACGGAAGGAGCCCCTTTCCCTCTCGTACCTCTCCCTCCGTGCACCCCCCCCCCTTTGCTCGCTTCCCCACCTGCTTTTTCCCCTCCATTTTTCAGAAATAAAAAAAATTTGAGAAGGAAATTGGAATATTTTTGGTAAAAAGTCTTTTAAAAAGGGATTGGCAAATAAACAGCTTTTTTCTAAATTTCCCCTCAAAATCAAAAAAAAAATTGCGGGATTAAAATTTAACTGCAAGGTTCTATAAACAAATCGGGACGGGGCCAAAAGTGAAAAAAAACACGTATCTGTTATGTTTTTTTCAAAAAACACGGTTTTTTTTGGGCACCTTCAATTCACCCTTGGTGAATTTTAAAAAATTGTTTTTTTTAAATTTACGAAGTTTTGCCGCGTCAATAAAACAGGGGCGGGGTGCGAAAAAACAAAAAACAGGGAACTGTTTATGTTTTGATATAATAAACTGTTTTTTTTTAAAGGGTTTTTAAATTGGGTGTAAATGGCAAAAAAAACAAGCAAAAAAAAAACTTGCAAGACAACAACTTGCAATGAAGAAAAAACAAGATTGCAATAAAACAAAACCTTTTACAGCATTTAAAGAGGTACATTCCCAATAAAAACCGTATCGAAAAACAAAAAGGGGTGAAAAAAAAACAATAAAATTCCCGAACTGATGCGGAAAAAGGTTTTTTTAGAGAAAAAATTTTAGATGACTTTCCAATTTCCCCAAGTGTCATTTTTTTTAGGGGCATATGGGGGGGAGGGTCAATCAAACGAAGTTTCACGGGAAACAGTTAAAATTCACTTTTATTAATCACTTCAGCTATTAGGGGTTGGCCCGGGAGTTTTCCTTAAAAAAAGGCTAGGGCTGATGGGCGCTATCATAACGTGGAAAAAAATTGAAACCCAACGAGGGGGGGTTTTTCCGGGCAAGTCAATGTCCAAGCCCACAAGCTCAGGCCTCGGCTGCATCAAAAAACCCGTACCTGAAAAGGGAAAATTTTAAAAAAAACTTTTTTTCCCAGAAACGTTTGAAAAACGGGGGCACCCCCACCAATATGAACAACGTACCCTGCTGGCCACATTGCTTCCAGAAAAGGGGTTTAGATGTCCCCGGTAAAATATATTTTAACGGGGTTGGGTGGAAAAGTACCAATCTCAAGTAAATTTTTTTGCATTATTTCGAGGTGTTTAAAGCATTAAAAAAAATTTCAGTGGCTTTAAAAAGGGGCCCTGTTCTCCTTTGGGCAGAGAAAAATTCCCTAGTTTAATTTTTTTTTCCCATTTATGCTTGGGGAAATTTTGTGCCCCGGGGTAAACCCTTTAACAAGCATAGGGTATATCGGGGAACACCCCTTTTCCCTAAAAACCTTTTTTTTCTAAAAAAGGGAAAATTTGGGAAAGTCGGGGGTGGTCGGTGTAACAGTCGGCCATACAACAGGTGCAAAAGGTAAACAAGTTGCAGATCGGGAAAAAAAGAAAATCGGGGAAAGGGGCTATTTGACTCTTTTTTATTCAGAGAAAGATTTCAAAGGTTTTGGGCCTTGGTAGAGCTGGTAAAGGGTGCTATGCCAAACGGGCCCCAAAAGTTTTAAAGAGAGTTGGGTGGACCAACAACTAAAACCCAAAGGGGAAAACTTGATGTTCCCGGGGAGCTGTACCCAGGATTTGGGAGAACATACTCTGACCAAGTTTAAATAAGTCTGAGGGGGAGCGTGGGTTTAGGATTCGGGGGCTGGCGACCAAGAAAAAGGGTGCCCTTAATGAGCTCCAAGGGGACAGGGCGTAAAGGGTTTTGAGCCCCTTCCCAAACCCGCGCCCACGAGCAAGGGTAATTTAGGGCCATAGCGCTGGGGACTTTTTCAAAAAGGGACGCAAAATTTTTGGGGTTTGAAGTTTTGGCACGGTTTGGCCTCCGTCCTTAAACTTGGAAGAAAAGTTCTTTTAAAACTCTAGCTTTTTTACCTTTCCCCATATAAATTTTGGAAAATAACCCTTTGAAAGCCTAAGTAGGATTGGGGGGGTTTTAAAAGTGGGGGATTCCCCTGCAAAAAATAAAAAACTTAGGAAAGGGGAACATCTTCGAGTATTAAATTCGGCTACCCAGGATAGAGCCATTTTTTTCCCAAACTTTTAAATTTTTTCCCAATTCCAGCGTTTGATAAAGAGCATCGAAGTTGAGGGTAATAGTAAGGGAAGGTGGGTACGACTTTTGATACCAAGTAGCTACTGAAACGGGGGGAAAGGGAAAAGCCAAATTTTCCCAGATCCGTATTCATCCGGGGGGATATTAATGGGAAATAAAGGGGAATTTTGTTTGGGTTTAAGTTTGAATGGGAAACCCAAAGGGAAAACGCTTAAAGGGTGTCAAAAGTATGGGGGGAATTTGGGGGCTGTGGGTTTTAGAGACTAAAAAACAAAATAAAATGGGCATAGGGGCTGATTCTATGTTCGGGGGACCAGATGAGATACCAGAGAAAAGGGGGATGTTTTTCCTGAGTTTTTTCAGCTGGGGTTTTCGATGCACAAAACAAAAAATTAAAAAGGGGAGAAGGACACCCCCTGACGAGAAACCATTGGTGAGGTTAAAGGGAAAGGAAAAAGGGGAAGCCGGGGGTTAACACTAAAAGCAGAGGGGGGGGTACAGGGCCATAATACTGAAAGGAAAAGGGCCAGAAAACCCAAAATTTTTGCAGGGGGAGTTCTATATACCCCAAATTTGACTCTATCAAATCCTTCTGGGAAATCTAATGAGATAAAGGGCCAATTTTCAGAACGAGGAGTTGCAATCTGATAAGGTCAAGTTAACTAGGGTTTGGGGCATCCCAAAAGCCCTGTCTGCCTTGCAAAAAAACCAGTTTGGTCATTACTAAATTAGGGAAAGGGGCACTGATTTTAGTCGGGGGCCATTTTTTTTGCATATAATTTTATGTAAATTGTTTAGAAAGGGAGATGGTCAAAAAATTTGTTTGTGTTATCCAGGCTTTACCGGGGCTTAGGGAAAAGTGGTTATGATGGAAATGGGGGAGCTTTTTTGAGGATTTGAAGTTTTGTCAATGCTTTTTGAAGAGGCCCGGGTCAAAAGGGGAAAAGGTGTCTGAATAAAGACGTAATATTCTTTTATTTTAGTCCATCAGGCCCCCGGGGCCCCCTTTTTGGGAGCTTGCGGTTTAAAATACTACTGAACCTCAGAAAAAGGTGAGGGGCATTTTAAATTTTTGGTAAAACTGTGATGCTTCAAATTTTGGGGAAAGAGCCACCGGGGAAAGAAAACTTTAAATTTCCCCATCATTTTAAGGGGACAAAAAAAATTATTTTTACAGACTCTAAGTTGTAAAAAATTGGGAGAAAATTTCGGGCAAACTGGGAAATTTTCGGGAGGGTTAATGATCAAATTTTCCGAGGAAGGTTAATAAAGAAATTCTAGTTGGGGGAAATGCTAAAATTTTACTCGTCACCATAACTTAATGGCCTAAACCCTGCACATAGTATTCCCCATTTCTTTTTTGGGGGGTTTTCCCCCTCTTATTTGGGGAGGTAAACCCTTTGCGTAAACTTCGGTATTTTTGGGCTAAATTTTTTTTATTGCCCAAAGGGAAAGGGGTTGGCTTTAAAATTAAAATGGGTTTGTTTTGCATTTTTAGCTAATAAGTTATGAAGGGGGGTGCTGGTACTGTTTTTTTTTGGCTTTTGGGGATCCCAAATTTGGAAATAAAATCCCTCGAATAAAACCCTTTTGGGGCCCACCCACAAGGGGGTTGGGGGGGAAAAAAGGGAGTTCTGGTTAGTAGAGAAATTTTTCGGGAAAGGAGTTTCATTAAAATTTTAATTTTTTCCCGGGGGTTTTTGAGTAAAAAAATTATTTAGCCTCCAAATACGAGGACGGAAGATGCAAGGAAGATTCAAGAGAAAATTCAATGGAGGGGTGGTTTTAACCACTTAAAAAGGCCAAATTTGTGAGGAGGTTTTTTTCTCTAAGAAAATTTTGTCTAACAAAAAGAAATCAATAGGGGAAGGGGCGGAGCGGGGGTGATAGTAAAAGTATAGTTTTTTTTTTTTTGTGGGTGAAAGGTACCCTCCACACGAAAATGCGGGCCCTTTCTTAAAAACAAAAAATTTCTGCCAGGTCATCATTGGGCCCTTTTCCCCTGCGATAGATCGTCTATTTCTTTAAATTGACTACATGTTAAAATCCCCAAACAGACCCACAAGACCCCCCCCTTTTCCTTATCCCCTTTAAGCCTTCAACCCCCGGTTTTTTTTTCCAAATTTAAAAGGGAACCCCTTTTTTGTTTTTTTTTTTTGCATAAAGGGTTTTTTTGGTATATGGCTTTAAATTTAAAACTCACTTAAAAAAATAATAAATGGGCCGGAGGATCAAATAATTAAAATAGGGTTTTTGGGGGAAAGACACTGAGTTTTTAAATTTATAGGGGCCCCCCCTTTCCTTTTTTTTGTAGAGTGAGATTAAAAGACATAAGGGAAAATTTGTTGTGTAAGCGTGCGCATCAGAAGACAGTGGGTTTGTGTTTCTTAAAAGGAAAACCCTACGTCGGAGCTAGTTTTTAATAACGCTTTCCACAGAAAAAACCTTTAAAAAAGGATTCAAAACCCCCTTTTACATTATATGAAAGAATTTTCAAAGCCAAAACAAAGGGGGAGGAAATTTTAAATTACAGGGGTTTTTAAAACCCTTCACCCCTAAGTAAAAATCATAAGGAGTATTTCATAACATAAGGGGGTTTTAAAAACCAAATTGCTGCAATGGGCATTTTGAAATTTCAATCAACAACAGAAAGGTTTTAAACCAAAAACTGCTTTAAACTATCCCTTAGGGGAAGGGGGAAAAACGGGAAAAGTCCTGCCTAAACAGCCAGGGGAAATAGCAACATACAAGAAAAACATAATTTAAATTTTAGGGGATGGACCGCCCCCTGGGGAAAATTGGGAAACCCGCAAAAGGATATGGATGGGCCATCATATCACTGAACGGGAGCGGAGTCCCCGGGGGGAAATTTTTTCGGGAACCCCAGGGGAGGGATAAAATTTTCCCGGGGGCTGCTTCCCCCTCCGAAAATGGGGTGTAAATTTGGGGCTGTTTTGAAATTCCCCTGGCGTAAAAGCGCAACTTTCTTCCCAAGGGTGGACAACAAATTTGGGGTCCAACTTTTGCTTATAAACAACTTTAACCGGGAAACCCCCTCGTATGGGAAATTTTCCCTTTTCCCCAAGAATCTTCGGGAAAGGATGGAATTCCCCTTTTAAACCCTCATTTGTAGGGCGACAAGTCCGGAAACAGTGGAATGGTTTTAAAAAACCTTTTCCCGGGGATATCCACCCCGTAAACCCTTTTGAAAGGGCGTCCTTGAAAGTGATAGAAGTGTAAGCGGGCTAATTTTATCCCTTGGTAAATTGTTGCGGGAAAATTACAGGCTTCGGGATGCGATGGATCCTTTCAACAATCGAAACTTTAAGCTGCATTTTGGAAGAACCAGGGCCCCTCCGTCAGTAAAAGCAAGGAGTTGTTCCGGAAAAACGGATTCCGGATGCCTCTAAAGGGGCCCCCCCCCCCTTGTTCCCGGCCCATCGGTCTTTTGAGATCAAGAACCAAATTTTAAAGGGGCTGAAACCCCTTCCTCCAAGGCACTGTTTTGCGGGCAATGAACATTTTTAAGAATTGGCGAAGTCATCTTTTTGGGCTTTAAAGCCCCGGTTTTGGATGGGGATAGACCCGGATATCTTGCCTTTTAGGCAAAATCAATTTTTTTATGTCAGCTTGGAGGGGAAGCGGGAAAGGGGTTTAAAAACCTTGGGATTTGAGGCAGCGGTTAAGGGGTTGAGAGTCAAGGTCTTCCCGAATTTTCCCAAAATCGACCCGGGTTTTTTGCCCCAGAGGAAAGTGGAGGGGGAGCAGAGGAAAACTGTAAACCCCCCTTTTGGGGGTTTGATTGCTTCGTGAGCAGAGCTAAAAAAAACTCAGGAACTTAGAAGGGTTTTGTTTTAGTATTTTTTTTTGACGTGCCCCCCATTTTCCCAAACCAAAAACGTTGGGGGGAGGACTGGAAGAAGTGAAAGTTTTTGGGGAAAAATTCTGGAAATCCAGTGGCACTTATTGATGACTGAGCAGGAATGGCGGTACCCAAAAGAAAAGGCCACTAATATTTTTTTATAGCTCAAACAGCACTTTTAAAATTTGCCCGGGCAGAGGGAATTTGGGGGTCCAAAGGGGGAAAAACCTCTATAAAAATTGTGCTCACAATAATTTAAATTTTTGCTGAGAAGGTTAAAAGCTCCGGTGAAGGAAATTACTGTATTTAATTTGGGAAGTGGCGCTTAATTTTTTGACCGAAACAAGGGGGGTTTTACCCCTAAAAAGAGGAGGTTGCTTTTTTAAATTTTGTCTCAGCGGCACTTGCTTTTTACGACAGGAAAGGGATTGGTAGCTAGGGGAGGGAGGTGCTGTAATTATTGTAAACTCAGAGCACTTTTTCCCTTTACGGAAACGAAATTAAATTGGGGCCCAGGGGGAAGAGCTGCTGTAATTAAAAATAGTCCCCTGACCTTTATTATTGTCTGAGCAGGGTATTGGGATTTCCCGGGGAGAAAGCGACTTTTATGAAACTTTGATCATTGCACTTATTTTTTAACTGGGGAGAAATAATTTTTCACCTAAAAATTAGAAGAAGTTGTTGGTTTTTTTTGTAAACTTTGCGGGTTTTTCTGTTGCTGAAACAGGAGGTACTTTGGGGCTAGGGGAGAGAGCTGCTTTATATATTGTAAGGCCAAAAGGGGACTTCTTGACAGAACAGGAGGAATTTGGGGCCCCGGGGGAGGACTGCCCTTTTCTCAATATATCCAATGACACTTTTTACTGTCTGAGGGAGGGGTAAAGGCTCCATTTATTAAGCTGCCTATTTCTTTTTTAAATTCGGGTTTACCCTTTTTTAAAAGACCGGTACAAAATATTGGGAAAACCCAATGAAGAATTTGTTGTTTTTTTTTTTTTAAACTTAGCGGAGTTTTCGTTGAAATGGCAGGAGGTCCCGGAAACTAGTGGGGAAAAAATGCTGTATTTTTTGTAAGGGCGATGGGGATGGGGAATTCCATTTTTCGGAACAGGAGGGATTGGGGCCCCGGCAGGAAAAAGCCGCTGGGCTCAATATAGTCCCCGTGACACTTTTTACTGTATGGGCAGGGGGGTATTTGGGCCCCCAGGGTAAGGAAGCTTGGGTTATTTTCTTTTAAAGCAGTACCTTGCTTTTTGAAATTTAAACAAAAAAGGGGCTGCAAAGTGGGAAAAACCCCTTTTTTTTTTTTTTTTTTTTTTTTTTTTTTGGGTTTTTAAATCCGGGAAATACCTTTTATTAAACTGAAAAATGAAAGGGGTTTCCCGTACTCAGGTGAGCTGGCTCCGGGTTTTTTTTTTTTTTTTTTTTTTTTTTCCCTACACACACTGTGGTTGGGGTTAGGGAAAATTTTGGGGCAGAGAGAGGTGCAAGCATTGCAGGGTGGGCCCAAAAAATACCCCATAACACCCCCTCCAAGGGGGCTGCGTATCAAGGGGCTGCACGGTTTAGGGGGAAAAAAGTTTTTGTCCCCCCTCTGGGCTCTTCTCCTGCCCTGTGCTGGGACTAATTCAAGACAGATCGGGAGAAAACGGGAGCTCCAAACTGGGGTTCCCCAAAGCAGCAAATTTTGCTGGCGTGCTGGAGTCCGCCCCCCTGCAGGGGCCTGTGAGTTTTAAATTTAAAACACAGCTCTTCAAAAGGCGGGCCCGCTACTGATCCGCAAGAGAGCCGCGTCCCCCCCCCCACCTCATCCACAGCAAAGGGGAGCTAACGAGCACGGGAAACCCGGGGCAGAAAAGGGGGTTTGGAAACAGGATTTTTTTAATTTGGGGGCCGTTTTCCCCCCGCTACACCGGGGGGGGTGGGGAGGAAAATCCGTCCAATTCCCCCGGGAGTCCCCCACGCTCCACAGGCAACAACGGCAGCAGGCCCCACAGCATGAGGAAACTTTCGGAAGCCGCAGAATAAACCCCATCCCCCAAAACCCCCCCGGGAGCAGGAGAGCCGACAGAGCCCAGCAGATGGGAAAAGTTTTATGGAGCCGGGCTTTTAAAAAAAAGGGTTAATTCCCCCCCCAACCCCCCCCCACCAAGGGGGCCCGGAGGACTCACTGTTGCAGGTGCTGAACCAGGTACCGTTTTAGGGGCCAAAAAAGCACCAAAAAAGCAGTTTGGGAGGGGGGGGTAAAAGGAGGGGTTCCCCGACTTGAGGCAGGGTTTTGCTTTCTGGTTTTGGGTTTTTTTGGGCCGAGATTTTTAGTTTCACCAGGAGGGAGACCGAAACACTCCAAAACTACATCCCACCCCAGGCCACGCCCCCCCAATAAACTTAAATTTTTTGCCCCTTTTAATTTACCAGGTGAATATAGAATTTTTTAATTTTTTAAATTTACTAAAATCTGGGGTCAAGAAAAAGGTGCTGGGTGCGCAAAAGTCAAAAAAACACGTAACTGTTATGTTTTGATATAATAAACTGTATTTTTTGCACCTTTCAATTCACCTGTGGTGAATATAGAATTGCTATTTTAAGATTTACGTAGATGCTGCGTCAATGAACAGTGCTGTGTGCGCAAAAGTCAAAAAACACGTAACTGTTATATTTTGATATAATAAACTGTATTTTTTGCACCTTTCAATTCACCTGTGGTGAATATAGAATTGCTGTTTTAAGATTTACGTAGATGCTGCGTCAATGAACAGTGCTGAGTGCGCAAAAGTCAAAAAACACGTAACTGTTATGTTTTGATATAATAAACTGTATTTTTTGCACCTTTCAATTCACCTGTGGTGAATATAGAATTGCTGTTTTAAGATTTACGTAGATGCTGCGTCAATGAACAGTGCTGGGTGCGCAAAAGTCAAAAAACACGTAACTGTTATGTTTTGATATAATAAACTGTATTTTTTGCACCTTTCAATTCACCTGTGGTGAATATAGAATTGCTGTTTTAAGATTTACGTAGATGCTGCGTCAATGAACAGTGCTGAGTGCGCAAAAGTCAAAAAACACGTAACTGTTATGTTTTGATATAATAAACTGTATTTTTTGCACCTTTCAATTCACCTGTGGTGAATATAGAATTGCTGTTTTAAGATTTACGTAGATGCTGCGTCAATGAACAGTGCTGGGTGCGCAAAAGTCAAAAAACACGTAACTGTGATGTTTTCGTATGATACACGGTATTTTTGGCAACAAACAACCTGTGCTGACTACAAGATTGCTGGTTTGTAATTTAAGTGCAAGGTGGATATATCAACAGTCACAGGTGTAATGGGTAAAATTGAACACCTATCTGAAATGTATACTGATAATAAAAGTGGAGTTTTGCAGCTAACAAAGAGACCTGCAGTTACTAGAAATGATGTTTATCCAATATAAGTTCAGGCTGCCCAATATCCAGGAAATATTTCAATAGCAAACTGTTAATAATAAAGATATTCCACTACAATGTCTACACTAAGTCTTGGTGAACTTTATCCAGTGTTCTTTAAAGATAGAGCTTGTCTGTGTTCGCCCGCGGGGGCCCCCCCCCGCTCCCACCGCCGTGAATTTACAGTGGTAGATTCTGCTTTAAAATTCTCTAGCTAACTACATAAAATGTTCAAATCCCTAATGTAACTAAATTGGAAGGATCACAGCTAATAGTAGAGGTTTCTCTGTGCAGAAATAGACTAATTTCGCTGAGCTGTTTGGCCACAGGCAGAACGCAGGTCCTATCCCTATGAGACGCTGAGAGACACTGAGGCTGAAACAGGAAACGCTGTTCTATGTAAAACGAGGTCATGTGATTTTTCCAGCCAATCGCAACCATACACATCCCAGTCATGACGTCGCACACACATCTCACCCTGCTCTATTCTGTAATCTGATTTGCTGGCCGCCAAAATTACAGGAAGCGCCGAAAAAGGCGCGATCTTAATAGATGATGCACAGATTTTAACCTTAATTATCGCATGATCTGGAAATTTCGATCACCATAAAAACCTTGCCGATTTCAACTTTGTCGATAAAAATCGCTCAACACTAGTTATAGTGTCTAGGATTCTGGAGAGGGGTCGTTGATCCAGGGATTTGTCCAATTGCCAGTTTGGAGTTGGGAAGGAATTTTTTCCCTAAAATGAGGACAATTGGCTACTACCTCATTGGAGTTTTTTGCCTTCCTCTGGATTAACACTTTAGCAACACTTTAGCAGAATAGGCTGAACTGGATGGACGTCTTGTCTTTTTTCAGCCTTACAAACTATGTAACTATGTAACAAACATAATTTACTCTTTTTTTTCTTTTACCAGTCATCCATCCAGGATTGAAACTCCAGTCCTTTACATCCATACATCACACAACCCCTGCAGCCTATCGGTGGCTTCAGAGGTCATGTACCATCTCCATCAGTGAACATTGACACTAACAGAAAAGAGAATGATCACTGAGCCCACTGATTAGCTGCAGGAGTTGCATGTCGGATGAATGTAGAGAAGGATCCGATGCGACAGCTGAAGCTTCAACACTGGATAGGGTGAAAAAGGTGCCAACCCTAGTGCCAACTGTTACAAATGGCACTTGCCTCCAGTGTCCAAGAGCAAAACTAACTCTGATCCTGGCAGTTAACCTACTTCGATACTGTGGTTAATGAGGCTGTTGCATCAAAGAAGTTATACATAAGGGGGACGCCCTCGCCCATCACCTGATCAACTCCCCCATAATGCAATCACAGGGTACCGTCTGGCAGTCCTGGCAGCTGGGAGCCTTATAAAAGCGCCCAGGCTGCTGTCTCATTGCCCCTATTACCTCCTGCTAGAAGCCAGTGTAATAGAAGATCTGTAACACACCCCCGGTGATCAAGTAACCTAAGAGAATGAAAATTACAAGTAAAAATCTTTTTAAAAAGTCAAAAACAAAAAAAAATTTAAGTTCAAAACACCCCCTTTTCTCTATTTTACAAATTAAAAGAAAAACAATAAAAAAATAATAATTGGTATTGCCATGTTGTTTAAAATCCAATCTTTTCATATGTAACCTTGTATATCCCACATGTTTTTTTTTCTCTGTTTCTCATCTCTAAATATTGGAATACAAATTGATCAAAAAGTCGCAGTTATTGTAAAATGGTATCAATTAAAACCGAACTCCAGTCCAAAGAGAACAAGTCATCAAACTAGTACATAGACTTTTTATTTTTCAAAGTCATTGGTCTCAGAAAATTGCGCTGCAAAGCAAATGAAAAATAGTTCACTGGAATCATAGTGACCTGCAGAAAAAAAAGATAGTGTCATTTATAACACACCACCAAAAAAGATGGCACAATTGTATTCTCATTTCACTTAGCTAAAAAGGGTGCAGTTGATGGTGCCCTGAGTCAGATGTGCCAGAAGGAGGTGGCTGAGGAGTGGGCCATTTGTATTATTTGCCTAAAATGCCTTATTCCTGCCCTGGATCATAACTTCCCATCAGATAGTTTTGCTTTGGAGAAATATAACTCCTATGAGCTATCTTCAAGGTCAATTCACTTTAAGAAATTCTCAGGATGCATTTTGTAGCCTTTGGCGATGTTCACACGGCTTAAACATGGCGTAATTGCGGGACGGATTTCGCCTGCACTTACGCCGTGTGTACGAGGCGGGGGCGGCAGCTCACCGGCCCCATAGACAGCCATTATCCACGGCGCGTATCCCGCCGGGATAATGTGCATGTCACTTTCTCTCCGCTAGGCGTATTCGCCGAGCGGGGAGGGGAGACGGAATCCATAGTTCTCTATGAGAACTGTGGATTACCGTAATGCCTGGGACGGATTTCAGCCGAATTGCAGCGCAAATACGGCGCGCAATACGGCTGAAATCCGTCCCAAAATAAGCCGTGTGAACATCGCCTTTAAAGGGGTTGTGTCAGGGCTAGGCGGCGCTCAGTCTGCAGGGAGCAACAGCCTGCTTCAGCTGATTTGCTCCATGAGTGACAGAGGCCCAACCACTCTGGACAGGGGGCGTCTCCTGCTGTTGTACCCTCAGCGCCAGATCCTGGACTAGCTGGGTAAGCCCCTCCAACTCCTCTACCAGAGCTGTCATGGGGTTCATAGTGAGGGTAGAGCAGTAACGGTTTCGGGCCGGTGATAATGTCACGTCAAGGGAGGTGCAGTGAGCCCTGACTGGAACCCAGCCCACTGTCGCTGCATACTTGACGTGCTGCCCTAGGCGACAGACGCCAACTGGGCGACAGTCCCTGTGCTACTAAAGTGCTGGGGCCATCAAGAGGAAGAAGAGTCAACAGTCCGAGTCAAAAGCCAATCAGGAACGCCAAGCCACAAAACGGAACCAGAGAGAAAACGTATACAAGCCGAGTTCTAACCGAACGGGAGCGAGGTACAAAATCAGAGGGCAAGACAGGGTCAGGAAAACAAGCAGAGGTCTGGTACACAGATAAGCAAAACAACAAGCAATAGCACAGGTAATAGGCAGCAAGGAGAATATCACAGGCGCAGCACTCAGCCTGCAACGAGTTTAAATGTGATCCCTGGAATACCGCCCCTGCTGCTGATTGGAGCGGCCTCTGGGTCCTTCCATTGGCTGGTACGACACGCCCCCTGTCCAGAGTGGTTGGGCCTCTGTAACTCATGGAGCTGCCAGCAGACTGTCTATCTGGGTAGGGTCGCAAATCAGCTGCTGCAGGCTGTTGCTCCCTGCAGACAGAGCGCCACCTAGTCCTGACAGGTTGTCTCACTACATTAATTTGTCTTACCTCAGTACTGTTTTATTGGTTTTATTTTGAATTCAGGGGCCCGTTTACTGGCTTCTATTAGGCTGCAGTAGAAGCCAGGTCTGTAGCTATAGCAACCAGTGCTGACAGCCTATCATGAAAGAATGAATAGGTCTGTAGCTATAGCGACTTGAGGAGCTGATGCAGCCCACACAAGAGGGGATATCTAGGAATAGGTAGGACACTGTTAATGGACATATAGTGCAAAGTGACTTGTTTTTGCAAGATCTTTAAAATACAAATCAATCCTTGTAGTGAGACAACCCCTTTATCCCTTACCGACATTTGATGTACCCATACGTCAAGGTCGGGTAGGGGTACCTGCAAATTGACACAGGAGTACGTCATGGAAATTTTGCGGGCTCACAAGTGGAGTGAGGGCCGGCCACGGGTGATAACCCCTTCGCTATCATGATCTATAATGATGGCAATAGCGAAGGTACAGGCAGAAGTGAGCTCCTCCTGCCTGTGATCATCGCAGTATGCAGCACCCAGCACCACTACTGGTCTCCTAAATGACAGCCCGGATACGTCACCATGCCATACATGCCAACTCTCCCGTTTTTGGCGGGGGGGTCCCGCTATTTGGGGCCCCCTCCCCCCCCACCAGGGGGGTTGGCATTGCACCCGCCGCCAGCAGGCGGCGGGGGGTGTTTAAATGGCCGCGGCGACCGAGTAGCGCTAGTGCAACTCGGGCGCCGCCGGGCCGTTCCCCCAGGCGGGTGCAGCGGCCGCTGTGCCCGCTTCACCCGCCCGGAGTCTCGCTGTGCAGGGAGGAGGCAGGAGGGATCGCTCCCTCCTCCCCCTGTATGTCCGGCGCCGGTGTGTGCGCCGCACATACAGGTCAGCGGCGCAGGGGGAAGTGAGAGCAGCCGCGCGTCACTCCCCTGCAGCCGCGCGTCACTTCCCCTGCGCCGCTGACCTGTATGTGCGCCGTTGAGGAGATCGTCCGGAGCGGGCCGCGCTCCAAGAGCCTGGTGAGGTAAGTGGATTTTATTATTTTATTTTTATTAGCTATATGGGGGGCTCTGCCTGGCAACAGAGGGGACATCTACCTGGCAACAGAGGGGACATCTACCTGGCAACAGAGGGGACATCTACCTGGCAACAGAGGGGACATCTACCTGGCAACCAGTTGGGCCACTACCTGGCAACCGAGGGGACATCTACCTGGCAACAGAGGGGACATCTACCTGGCAACAGAGGGGGCACTACCTGGCAACAGAGGGGAAAACTACCTGGCAACAATGGGGGCACTACCTGGCAACAAGGGGGCATCCCGGGCAACAAGGGGAACTACCTGGCAACAGAGGGGGCTCTACCGGGCAACAGAGGGGGCATCTACCTGGCAAAAGGGGGCCTCCCTTCAAAAAAGGGGGAACCCCCGGGCAACAGGGGGGGCATTACCTGGCAACGAAGGGGCACTACTGGCAACAGGGGGGGGACCTACCGGCAACGAGGGGAATCTACCGGAAAACATGGGGGACTACCTGGAAACAGGGGGGGCATCTACCTGGAAACAAGGGGGGGCCCCGGGCAACAATGGGGCACCTACGGCAAAAAAAGGGGGCCCCTACCTGATAAAAAGGGGGGGCCCCACCGGGGCACAGAGGGGGCATCTATTGGCTAAAGGGGGGGCATCACCGTCTTTTAAGGGGCATTATGTTTTTGGGGGGTTACTTACCTGGCTATAAGGGCATTACCTGGCTTTTCCCAAACCCTTTATGCTTTTAGGGGGAGTGGGGTGTGGCTTTTTTAAAGGGGGCGGGGCATCCGGAAAGAGGGGGGCGTGTCCATGAAATTTTTTTGCTGCCCGCCGCCCACTACATCCCTGCTTTTTTCATTTTCAAAATTTGGAAAAACTAGCACCATCCCCGTAAATGCTTGTGGAAATGGGACTCACAGTCGCCATGGAGACCAGTTACAGCAGCAATGCTGTGTACTTGCCTCCCTTGCAACAGTTATCTGAAGAAAAATCCACTATGGGGCAAAGTGAAAAAAAATGTGAAAAAAGTAAATAAAAAAGTAAAAAAAAAAGTAAAACACATACGAAAAATAAAATAAAAACACGTATACCGCCCTTTTTCCCCCCTTTTCAAAAAGCCAATTTCCCCCAAAAAATAAAAATTAATAAAGTACATTATTTGGGATTGCCGCATGCAAAAAACAGAGATGGGCGAAATTTATTTTTAACGAAGTGGACTTCGTTTAGAATTTTAGGAAAACTTCTGTTTTTGAACGAAGTCAATTTTTGGGGTACTCCATGGAAAAAAAGGTGGTTTTTTGTTGATAAAATGGCTGCAGAAAGGGTTACATGGGCAAAGAACTCGGGGGAAGAAGGGCATATACATACATTGCAGAGATAAAAACCCAAACAGAGCCGTTGGGGGTTCTGTACGTACCGCACTATAAAGTCCGGGGGCGACGCTGGGGCTCAACCGTCTCACTGTCTGAGTAGGGAAGGGCTCCACGGTGTTATGTATCTTTACTAAAGAACTCATTTTTTTAACAGCGATTTTGGGGGGGTGTCAAGCTTGCTCAGAGACGCTTCTCTTACTTCTAATTTGATTTTGTGGGGTATTGGAACTGAAGTCAGTGTGCGCCCAAATGCAGCTGCATATCTTTTAATCTATCTGCTCACAGCAAATTGAAATCCAAGGGTTTCAAGCTTTCCTGTTGTATTCTTTTTAAGAAACAGCTTTTTACAACCCAAAAACCCACTTTTTTTTTTGGGGGTTTGCTTTTTTCTTTTGCGAAATTTACATCCGGGGGTTAAAAAAGCGTTGTTCTGTGTTTGGGGACTAAAAAAAGTTCTTCTTCACCGCCAAAAAAAAATTTTGCCTGACAAAATTCACAACCAAGGATAAATTACAAGTTTTTCTGTTTTTGTGTCCAAAAATACACGCCATTTTAACAGCTACAAAGTTGGTAATTTTTTGGTTGCCATTTTTTTTGCGAATTTAGCCCAGGGGCTAATTAAGCATTGTTCGCTTTTGTGGTCACAAAAGAAACGTTTTCTTTTTCACCACCAAAAAACTTTTTGCCTGTACATAATTATAACCGAAGGTTAATTAACCCTTTGGGTGTTTTTCTTTTCAGTAAAATACAAGGGTTTTTTTAAAAACGGCACATCAAGTAAATTTTTCCGGATTTGTGGAGGGCAATTTTTTTTCCAAAGTACCCAAGCTTGTTACTTTGGGTTCATTTGGGGCTAAAAACGGGTGATATTTATCTATGCGATATCTTCATCAAACGGTTTTTGTACATTTTAGAACAAACAGCATGTCAGACGAAGGGGCAGGCTCTCACCTGCGAGTGGCAGTAGCACAAACATTCCCCGGAGCAGGGCCCCGGCCACACAGGGAAAGGGACACGCAGCAGGGCACTCGGGGAGGCCCAACGCCACGTCTCTAGCGGGGGGTGGTTGACCCCAAAAACCCCAAAGGGGGCGATTGGTTGACTAGGCATCCACTTTCCCCCCCAATGCACTGGAACCCCCCCAAGAGTCGGGGGGATTGTCAACCAACCTTTGTTGGCATGGCCTGGGAGCGGGTCAGGGGGGCCCCCCCTGTCCCCCCAAACCCCCCCGTCCCCTCCGGTTCCCAGCCAAAATTTACTATGTGGTCTGGGCCAGGCCCTATAAAACGAGGAGAACAATTGAGGGGGGGCAGTCAGCAGCAATTGGGAGCGAAGAAAAGGGCCAATATCCCCCCTTTTTTAGTAGGCGGGAAAGTATAGATGTTAGAGTGGATGGAGGGGTCATTTTTAAGGGGGCCCCCTCTCAACCCAAAAACTGTGATAGGACACAAGTGACGTGAAACACAAATCGATATGATGAGCCGACTGCATTGGGATCCGGTGAAGCAAGGGCTTTTTCATCGTCGGAGAAGGGGTCACTTGCGCATAGGCAGCGGCGCAGAGCAAGTGGGTTGTGTGGCCGGAGTCGCAGGGGGCAGCAGTGTGAGGTCGGGCAAAGCGGCCCCGGGGGGAAAAACCCCCTTCGCAGGTCAAGAAAGTCAGCCAGGGGGGTCAGCAGGCAGCGGCGGGGAGTAGTCACTCATGCGGAGCATTGGCGGTGAAATAGCTACTTCGGCGTTGGCAGTTTTTTTGCTAGACACCGGAGGAGCCCAATAGGGTTAGTAAAATCTTTTGGGGAAAAGTGAAGGTGGCCCGGGGGCTAACGTTTTCACCCGGGGCCCTGGTTCAAACATGGCGTCACCATCCGTGGGGGGGAAAAGTTGGCTCAGATGGGGCCATCCGCCCCCGCAGCAACAGCAGAACACGCCCAGTGGCACGCAGCCGTAAGGCTCCCCCACCTGAAAGGGAGCTGTTTTTTCTTTTACTCATCTCCCCGGTCCCAACCTCCTGCTCCCTCGCTACTCAAAGGGTCAAAGTGTTCGCAAGGCAATTGCAAAGAGACAACAGTTGGTCCAACCATCCTAAGGTGCAGAAGCTGACCGTGCTCCTGTTAAAGTTGTTTGTACTGGCAGCCCCTCCCTTTCCAAATGTTTGGACTCTGCACCGTTCAGAGAACTAATGGTTTGGGGCCGAGCCAAAGAGGAGATTCCAAGCCGTAATTTCTTTTCCAAAAAGGCAGTACCAGCACTGGAGCTTATCAGTTTGTTCCAAGGTGCACGGCAGCGCGGACATCTGGAGCTGTAACTGCGGCCAGGGCCCAGACATGTCCTTTACGGCCCAGTGGGTGACTGTGCTTCTGCCCCGGCACACAACAACTTGGACAGGAGACGCCGGATTCTCCTCCACAATTGTCAATTCTGCGGCTCCAGCGCCAATGTCCGCCCCTCCTCCTCCACCACCACCACCATCCAGCCTCCACAAGTACTGCTCCATCATACCACAGTGTAGGGGACAGCGGTGTCACGCAGTTCTACACCGGCTTGCCTCGGCGAACGAAGTCACACAGGGGAGGAACTGCTCCGCGTCATGCAGCAAGAAATCGATATGTGGCTTTCTCAGCGCCAACTGCAAATCGGAACAATGGTGACGGACAATGGGAGTAACATGGTGTCCGCGCTGCACCAAGGAGCGATGGTCCATGCGCTCTGCATGGCGCATGTGTTTCAATCTGTTGTGAAAAGGTCCCCGAAGTCTCCACCGATCTTCAGAAGATTCTGAAACTGGCCAGGAAACTGCGCATGCACTTCATCCATTCCTACAAAGCCGGGAACACACTCCTCGAGATGCGGCGGCAGAACAGCCTCCCCCAACACACGCTGATATGCGATGTTTCCACCCGTTGGAATTCCAGCCTGAAAAATCTGTCTGGGCAGGGCACTGGAGACGTGGCGACCACATCTCGCGGCCACATGAGTCCGGTGGGGACTGAAATGATGGAGGAGGAGGAGGAGGACATTGGAGCAGAAGCATTGTCTTGTGAAATGAGTGGATTTTCTACCCAGGTGACAAGAGAGGAGGAGCAGGAGCAGCTGGAGGAGGTAGATGGAGATGAGGAAGACGAGGCAGATGACCCGCAAGCACCGTGGCAGTATACAGTGGAGATGGAGGCAGGGAGCCCCTCGGAGTTACTTGTGCAGATGGCCCGAAGCATGCTGATTTGCCTGGCTAGTGACAGCCGAATAGTCACCATCCGGCAGAGGGATGACTTCTGGCTCTCCACCCTATTGGACCCTCGCTACCGGTCCAAAATGGGAGCCTTTTTCCCAGCTGCTGAGAGGCAGGACAAACTCAAATACTATAGGGAAATCCTCCGTAGTCAGTTGGCCGCTGCCTATGTGCGGCATCGTCCCTCCTCTGACAGGTCTGAGCGGGGGGTTCTTCAGCGCTCACGTACTACTGCCGTGGCTGCTGGGAGAAGGTGGGGGATAGGAGCAATACCAGCTCCATCAGCAGCAACCTAAGTCTGGAGTCACTGATGAGCAGCTTCCGTCCCCAGCCTAGTGAGTAGGGCAGTCGCCAGCAGCAGCAGGACCTGGAGCAGACCCTGAACCAACAGATCGTGACCTACTTGGACAGCAGTCTGCCACCCCAGTTAGAAGATCCGCTGGACTACTGGGCAGCCATACTGGATGTGTGGCCGCAACTTGCCGAGTTTGCAGTGGAGAAGCTGTCCTGCCCGGCCAGTAGTGTGGCATCAGAGCGGGTGTTCAGTGCGGCGTGGGCCATCGTTACCCAAAGGAGAACCCACTTGTCCACGGGAAATGTGGAATGACTGACCTTTGTCAAGATGAATCAGGCGTGGATCGGCCAGGATTTCCACACACCAATGCTTTAGGCGTCAGACTACATCAGCCATGATGCCTCACCCAGACTGTGAGAAATGAGTCTGGGTTCAAACTATCTGCCTCAACCACTATTCTGATGCTGCCACCCGCCTGATGCCACACATCTGCTGCCAGTTTCTCTATCTGCCACCAACCATCTTTACCAGGGACTGGTATTGCCACCCACCTCCACACTCTGTCATTGTGCCACTCTATGACCTCATGCTGCTGCCGTGCCCTCTACACTGTGTCATTGTGCCACTCTGTGGCCTACTCCTGTTTCTGTCACCTCCAGAATGTCATTGTGCCACTCTGTGACCTCATGCTGCTGTGGCTGCCGCCGTCACCTCCACACTGTTTCATTGTACCACTCTCTGACCTCATGCTGCTGCTGCCGTCACCTCCACTCTCTGTCATTGTGCCACTCTTTGGCCTACTCCTGTTTTTGCCACCTCCAGAATGTCATTGTGCCACTGTCTGACCTCATGCTGCTGCTGTGGCTGCTGCCGTGCCCTCCACACTGTGTCATTGTGCCACTCTCTGACCTCATGCTGCTGCTGCCGTCACCTCCACTCTCTGTCATTGTGCACTCTTTGGCCTACACCTGTTTTTGCCACCTCCAGAATGTCATTGTGCCACTGTCTGACCTCCTGCTGCTGCTGTGGCTGCTGCCGTCACCTCCACACTGTGTCATTGTGCCACTCTCTGACCTCATGCTGCTGCTGCCGTCACCTCCACTCTCTGTCATTGTGCCACTCTGTGGCCTGCTCGTTTTTGCCACCTCCAGAATGTCATTGTGCCACTGTCTGACCTCATACGGCTGTGGCTGCTGCCGTCACCTCCACACTCTGTCACTGATGTTGCCAACTGAGCTCTCAGCTTGTTTTTTTTCCAGCTTTCGCTGCCATGACTTTATCAGGCTACATTCCCGCTTCAGTTTTTTGGTCAGTTTTGCCCTCTTAACTGTCCAGTGAATTTTATAGTGAAGCGATTCTAAGAGCGGCGGCAGTCATCTGCGTGTCATACTAAAACACAACATGTATGAAGACCAAACCAAGCTCCCTCTACATATTTAAGTATGGCACAATGTTCTACAGCACCCTGCAGGCTCTGTGCAGCCTGGAAATAGCTGTTTTTTAATTCGATTCGGCCCGAAGCAATTCGGTCCGAAACAAATTTTGTCGGAAAATTCGGCGAAGTCACCGAATCGAATTTTTGAGAAATTCGCCTATCTCTAAAAACAATCTCTGAATCACATGGATAGGTAAAAGTGTAAAAAAGTTATTCCCACATAAAGTGACACGTCAGATTTGATAAACGGGGCTCTGTAAGGAATGCCAAAACTGGCAAAGGGTTAAAGCAGCATCCATAGTGTTGTGGTTAGTGAGCCCTGGATCATCTGCAGACTACCATTTCCCGAATGCTTAGAATAAAAATGATCAAAAGGTGATTATGGCCTTGTTTTCTGCTGAATGAGTTTACCTTTTTATTGATACCATTATGGGATACAGATAAGGCTTTTATCACTTTTTATTAAGGTTTTTTTGAGGCATTTTGAACAAAACACAGCAATCCTAGTAGTGTTTGTATTTTAATTTGTTACAGCGGCCGCCATGCGGTATAAATGGTTTACTCAACAGGTTGATATGATTACAGCGATACCCAATTTGCATATTTTTTTATGTTTTACTACTTTTACACAAAAAAAACACTTTTATTCAAAAAGGAAAACATGTTTTTGTCTCGCCATAGTATAGTCTGAGAGCCATAACTTTTTTATTTTTCTATGTACGGAGCTGTATAGCAGCTTTATTTTTGCAGAATGATTTAACATTTTTATTGGTATTTTTTTGGATCACTTTTAAATCCACTTTTTGTAAGGCAGGGCAAAGAAAATTCTGCAATCCTAGTAGTGTTTTTTATTTTTATTTTTAAAAGCACTCACCTTGCAGTATCCATGACAAGTTGGTTTTATTTCCTGGGTCGAGACTATTATGGTGATACCCAATTTATATAGTTTTTTTTTTTTTTATGTGGAAGCGCTTTAAAAAAAAAAAAAAAAGGGAGGGTTTTATGGTGTAAAACAAAATTTATGCTTAGCTGTCTTATGATAGCCATAGCTTTTTAATTTTTCCATATACAGATTTGTGTAAGCACTTTTTTTTTGTGGAATGAACTGATGTTTTACTTGGTACGATTGTGGTATTTATCTGTGTTTGTGATCGCTTTGTATTCCATGTTGTGGGTTGCGGGATGAAAAAAAATCACAATTCTGTGACTTTTTTTTTTACGCCGTTCACCGTGAGGGTTAAATAATATGACAGAGTTATCGGACAGGTCGCTATGCATGTGGCGATACCAAACATGTGTACTTTATTTATTTTTTATCTTTTTTGGGGCTTAACGTTTGCAAAGGGGAAAAGGGAGGTGTACGTGTTTTTATTTTATTTTTCATGTTTGTGTTTTACTTTTTTGAACTTTTTCAATTTTTTTTCACTTTTCCCCATAGTGGATTTGTATCAGCGATATTCAGATCACTCATCAAAAAGTAGATCAGTCAACAGCATTGCTGCGTTATACTGGTCTTCATGGCGACTGTCACTCACCGTGCCCACGGTGCGTTGCGGGCATGGTGACGTCACCAGACAGCCTGGATGTTTTACTAAAGCATCCAGGCTGTCAGGTAGGAGACCAGCAGCGACACTGGGCACTGCTTGCTGCGCCGATTACAGGCTGGAGGAGCTCACTCCTCCTGTCTGTACCTTAGCTATTGCGATCTTGATAGATCGCGATAATTGAGGGCAGGGGCGTAACTAGAAATGGCAGGGCCCAATAGCAAAATTTTCAATTGGCCCCTCCCCCCCTATCCGGTCCGTGATTTTTTTTTTTAACTTAATGGAAAAAAATAGTGTACAACAGACACATCCCACTCACGTCAGACACATCCTGCACACGCCACTCACACGCCAGACACATCCTGCACATGCCGGTCAAACGCCAGACACATCCCGGACACGCCGGTCATATGTCAGACACATCCCGCACACTCCAGACACATCCTGCACACGCTACTCACACATCAGGCACATCTCACACACGCCAGACACATGCCAGACACATCCCACACACGCCCGACACATCCCGCACACATCACACAAATGACACACACATCCCGCACACATCCCCCAAACGACAGACACATCCTGCACACATCCCACACACGCCAGACACATCTTGCACACCTCCTACACATGGCAGACACATCCTGCATACATCCCACACATGCCAGACACATCCCGCATACATCCCACACACGCCAGACACATCCTGCACACATCCCACACACGCCAGACACATCCCGCACACATCCCACACGTCAGACACATCCTGCACAAATCCCACACATGCCGCACACATCCCACACATGCTGATATGACTGCGATTCTTTGTTTACACAATAGATTTTACTTTATGTTTTTATTGTGGGAACTTCACCTTCTTCACCCTTCACTGAGTACTGGTCACCCAGACACACATATATACATATACACATCTACACACCCAGATATATATTCATACACACATTACAGACACACATCACAGACACCAAGACACACATATATACATACACACCCAGATATATATTCATACACACATTACAGACACATCTATACAGACACACACTTACATGTTTGCATTGCAGCCCTTAGGCAGTCCAGGGGTCTCAGGAAGACACAGTGGGCAAGGAGGAGCTGCTTCCAGCCGGCAGTGCAGACGCCCCTCCTCCCTCGCTCCGACTGTGCATGCAGCAGCTGGAGGAAGTGTGAGCACAGAGGAGAGGTGGGGGCTGCTGAAGGAGCAGCTCCGTGGAGCTGTGCAGGAATCGTGCTGCTCCCTTATATTACGACCCTGGGGGCAGTAAGTTTCTGTTTGTTGCCAGCTGGGCCCCCAGGGAGTGCGGGCCCTGTAGTCAAGCAACTGTAAAAGGTTGCTGCTGTCCTCCACCCTGAAAGCAGTCCTGCCTTTGAATGCTCGGGCCAGAGGGCCCGGACGTTCAGAGGTAGCTCCGTCCCAGCCGGTTCACTGCCGCCGACCACCGGGGTAGCAGACGTGGTAGAAGCTGCCCTGGGGCCCGGGCTCCCTAAGAGCACGGGCCCTGGGGCAGCTGCTACATCTGCTACCCCTGATTGAGGGTTAATAACCTCCGGCTGGAGCTCACTCCAGCCACGGGTGATGCTGCATGATGCCAACGGTAATATACAGCTGGTCTCATGCTGCGATCTTGCGAGCTCTGCTCGTGAGCTTGCAAGATCTCCGTGACTTACCCATAGGTCAAATTGCGGGAACCCCTTCCCGACCATGACGTATGGGTATGTCAAATGTCGGTAAAGGGTTAAAATACGATCATCAACTCATGATGCAAAAAGAAGTCCCCACAGCTTCATATACAAAAAAATTAAAAGGTTATGGCTCTCATACTAAAACTTATTTTCTTTTTTTATATGTAAGAGTTTTTATTGTGTAAAATCAGTAACAAAAAATATAGAAATTTGGTAAGGCTGTAATCATATGAACCAATTAAGTAAAGTTAACATGTCATTTATATTGCACTGTGACCACTGCAATATAAATGAATAAATAAAAATACTAACAGGATTACCCTTTTTTTGTTCCTCCTGCATCTCAAAATCCTTGATAAAAAGTGACACACAAACCTCAAAATGTTAACAATGAAAAAGTCACTAAAAAATGCCATGAGACAACTCCATATGCAGAAAAATAAAGTTATGGCTGTTAGACTATGACAACAAAAAAGACAAATTTGACATAAGCATTTCTATTGTGTAAAAGTAGTTAATCATGAAAAAAAACTCTATAAAACGTACATTGATGTAATAAATAAAACAAGGCAGGAATTGCTGTTTTTTTTTATTTATTTTCAAGGCCCAAATGTTAAAGTGTGAAACACTTGGGGGCCCACAATGCAGAATATACCCCTAGATTAATTCCAAAATGGGGTGATTTTTACTTGGTTTTACTTGTCCTGAGACTTTAGAGGCTTTGCAAATGCAACATGGCACCCACCAAAATCTGAGTTACAATAATTAAATAGTGCATCTTTGTTTCTTTGCCTTGCCATATGCTTGAACAGCACTTTACACCCACATTTAGGGTATTGCCATACTTGGAAGAAAATGTGCAACAAATTTTTGGGTGGTTTTTTTCCGAGGATTCCATGTGCACATAAAACATTTTCAGCTCAAACTGCAGATCATTGAAAAAAAAATGTTTAATTGGCACAGACTAATGCTAAAAAAATCTGTGAAATACCTGTGGGGTCAATATTCTCACTATATCCCTGTATATATTCCTATGAGGTTTTTTTTAGGGTTGTTTATTAAGTTTTAGCACTTTAGGTTATCTGCAAAATTGAGTGTTGCCTTAAATATATCCTAATAATCGAGTAGGTGTTCCTCCTATTCTAAGGCTTGTGATTTTGTCAAATAGCCCATTAGGGCCACATATGGGATATCTTTAAATACGGAAGATTCAGGGGAATCAGTATTGAGTTGCATTTCCTGGTCAACATTTGCTGTGTTCCAGTAAATAATGGAATAAAATTAAAAATCTGCAACAAAAAAAAAGTGAAATTTAAAAATTTCACCTCCACTCTGCTTTAACCCTGGAACGGTATTCCTCAAGTATGTCATTGTTGATAATATCCAGTTGTTCATATAATTTTTTTTCATAGGCATTATGGTGTAACAATGCTTGTTTGGTGGAAAAAAATACATCTGTAAGGGAAATTGGGGGCCTTTTAGGCCCCGCTTTTTTTATCATGTCTCTGCAGTGTTTGTGTATCAAGTTAAATTTATTTGTACTCAGTAATGTTGGTGGAGGGGGCCCGGGTGTGGATAATAACATGTGAGGATGTCATGTGATTTTTGGAGGGGGTGATAAGGCCATGACATCACCTCAGGTCCCCTGAACACAGTAATGAGCTGTGTATATAGAGTACTGAGGACAGTATACACTGTGAGCTAATTGCTGAAGGACCTGTGATAAGCTGTTGAGAGGAAATCTGTTTCATTTTCTAACATCTAGTCAGCAATGGCACAGTCTTCCTCCAAGTGTCTGACTGACCAAGAGATTGAAGCGATTATGTTTCAAAGCGATGATGAAAGTGAACTATCTTTGTCTGATGAAGAATATCTGCCACCAGCTAATCAAACATCCTCATCCAGTGATTCTTCTGATGATGAAGAAGTGAATCTAGTGGATCCTCAAGAAGTGATAAGTAGAACATCCAAAACGAATGTTTTTTGGGACGTACTCCAATACACAATATTGTGAGACAGGCTCAAGGAGCTGTGGGAAGTCCCAGTTACTTTACCCTAAAGGGTGTATTCTGTACTTATTTTTTTTGACAATATTTCAGAGAGGTCCTATTATGTTAAACTAGAAGGAAGACGTATCGCTTCCGCAAAAAATAAGTCCTGGAAAAATATCTCAAAAGAGGAACTTTATGCATATATTGGACTTTTCCTGCTGGCAGGGAGTCAAAAATCATATGATGTCCCAATACGAGAATTTTTCTGGACCCACTTTCTGATCCCACACTATAAGGCGACAATGTCAGTGGGCAGATATGAGGAATTAGAAGAATCATTCGCTTTGATGATAAGCGAATCGTGCAGCGAGGTTTGAA